>VWZX01002526.1:340834-459870 GCA_013399015.1 Galbula dea | reverse complement strand
CTGACCACGTGATCCCCATCCCACCCCCTTGGAGTCCTAAGCACACGCGCGCTCCCGCTCCGGACTGCAGCTCCCAGCAGGCACTGAGAAGAGGAAGCCACGCCACGCCCCCTTCCCCCGCTAACCAATCCCCGGAGGGGATTAGCCGAGATTGGCAGCGTCACCCCTTCCAGGTCCCGCCCACCATCCCTTGACAGCTGCGCTGGGCTCGCTTTAGGGTGCTGCTGGGGTGGGGTACCCGGGAGCTGGTCGCCTTCTTCCTCTGCTGCTGCCGCCAATGACTTCTAGACTCACAGAGGCTCCCTGGGTCTTACCTTTCCCCTGCAGCCGCTGGGAATCCAACGCTGGTTTCCCTACCCTAAGACCTGCCCACTATTCCCTCATCCTCCCCTCCCTGCCGCTCTCCCTTCCCGGGGATTCGCCTGTCTGGTGTTGTCTGGCCTTTAGGGTAGCTGTGTACTTCACCGAATCATTAAAGTTGGAACAGACCTCTAAGATCATCAAGTCCAACCGTCAACCTACCACCACCATGCCACTAAACCATGTCACTAAGTACCACATCTCTGCACGGTTGCACCTTCCCTTCTCCTCCCTCTCCTCTGTCTTGCTCGGCCCCACGAGCCCTGCTACTCCTTTCCTATGCTGAAAACATTGGTCTGAGTTATCTCAGCTACCTTCCTTCCCTCGGGCATTCAGCCACAGGGACCAGGATGGGACTGTGGTTGAATTGGGGTACGACTGCGAGAGGTGTTGTTTCATAGGGGTAGGACTGTGAGAGATGTGGTTTCGTAGGGGTAGGACTGTGAGACGTGTTGTTTCATAGGGGTAGGACTGTGAGAGATGTGGTTTCATAGGGGTAGGACTGTGAGAGATGTTGTTTCATAGGGGTAGGACTGTGAGTGATGTGGTTTCCTAGGGATAAGACCGTGAGTGATGTGGTCAGCCTTTGATTTCATCAGCTGAGGAGCACTTCAGTCTCCAGCACTGGGTGAGCTGATTCTCCTTTAATCATTAACAGACACTCTTTGTTACTCATGGGAGCAGCATAAACTTGAGGACAGGTCTGTACCCTCCTTCACAGTCACACAGTGCCCAGCACACCACGCACACAAAGAGAAAGAAAGAAAGAAAAATCACCAAGTCCCTGCTACTAATGCTGTGCAAAACACCAAGAACTGCAGACCAAGACTGGAACTTCCCCAAAATAAGTGCTTTGATGGAGCAATCCAGCACACAGGGGGTTTGGTCCAACTCACACTGTACCTGGGAGGGGTTTGCTTTTTTATTTGTGAAATGACAGCAGCTTTACTAGGTGGTTGGCTTTGCAAAAGGAGTTATAAAGCAAGGATATTCTTGATAGGGTCCTTAAACAACAATTCATTTTAACAAGGGGTTGACAAGCCAGCTGCTTTTCCAGAAATACAGTTCTGCACCAGTAGCCCTGCCAACAACAAAAAAAAAGAAGTTTTAAAAGGGCTGAGGGGCCACCTGAGCCTCCATAAACTTCAGAGTTTTTACAGCACCAAACTGCTATCAGAGCAGTTTCCTCGATCTTTTGCTGCATTGGTAAATCATTTATTTCTGTGCACTGTAAAGAAAATCCCTTAGGAAAAGGGCTGTAAAAATGCATGGAGAACGAAATAACAGCTGTCTGCTTGCTGTCTGCACACTCCTCTGACTACCCTTAGCTGTGCAACACACTGTGTCTTGCTGGGTGCTTTTGTGGGGGCAGTTACAAGGAGGAAGGAGGAGCAGGTTCATCCTGCAAGCAGCAGTTCAAAACCACTGTGCAAAATTTCCAGGAGCTTCCAGTACAAATCATATTTATTTTCAGTGGGAGCCTCCTGCAAGTAAATAGGAAAAGAAATACAGAAACATGTGCCAACAGAAGACACAGAGAAAGTCTTCCAAGGGACAGCAATCATCCAAATTACAGTGAGATAGAACTGATATGATTGCAGGCTGCATCTTGCTGGTTTTGCATTTGGTAGCTCCATCAAGAAGTGTGTTATTCATACAATGATAATACCTTGGGGCATTTTTCTTCTGAGAGATTTGGGCTTTTGCAAACCTTTGTATTTTGTGTGTCAGGACTGGTCCTTGCTGTTACCAGCTGCTTATTGATCTGTTACAGCTTTGGAAAGGACCAAGGGTAGGTTCTTGGTGTAGAAATCAGACCCTTTACATCATCAGGCAAGGGGGCTTGTGTCATCTCAGATCACATCTGCTCTGAATTGAGGAAAGGAAAAATAAAGAATGAACAGCTTTGTTCCATCCCATAACAACAACATCTATACAGGTGACAAATACACACTCAGCTGTGTGGGGACTACAACTTTTAAGGGCCAAAACTTTATTGAAATAATTAAATCTGGTTTAAACTGGAGCATCTGTGGGAGGAGGAAAGGCTGAGAGCCCTGGGGCTGCTAAGCCTGGAGAAGAGCAGCCCCAGAGGGGAGTTGCTCAATGTTTATCCATATTTAAAAGGTGGAGGTGAGAGGATGTGGGCAGATTCTTGTCAGTGATGTCTAGTGACAGGACAAGGGGCAATTGGCACAAACTGGAATCCAGAAGGTTCCACTTGAACAGGAGGAGAAACTTCTTGGCTGTGAGGGTGCAGAGCACTGGCCCAGGTTGCCCAGAGAGGTTGTGGCATTGTGATTCCAACCCCACCTGGACATGATCCAGCACAGCCTGCTCTGGGTGACCCTGCCTTAGCAAGGGGATGAACTAGATTATCCCAGAGGTCCCTTCCAGCCCCTACCATGCTGGAATTCTCTAATCTTTGTGGTCTTTTCCTGGGAGGAGGTTGCCCATTTGCCAGCTGCCACATGGCATTTCCCAAGGTGGCAACAGTAATTTCAATCCAGGGGGAGCAAACCTCAGAGAGATTAGACCTGCATAGAAGGTGACCCAGAGGTGAAGGTGTCAGCTTGTTTCTGCTTTGGAAACTGCCCTGATTCCTCTGTGAGGATGAAATGGGAAGCACCAGAGGATCCCTACCTCAGCAAGGATGCTTTCACTTCTTTCCAGCTGAGATGATTATCCAGTTAGGCTGACTATGTCTTTAGGGGATTTCTTCCACTGTTTGGAAGGAGTTTCCTTTGGGCTCACTGACTTCTTTTGTGAATCATCTGAAATCATAACCTTTTAATAGCTCTGTTATTAAAGTATTTAGAGAAAGCTTATCCTGTTTACTTCTTGCTTACTTTTTTCCTAAGCTGTGTTGATTTTCTTTTCCTATAATGATACCTCCTGGGTTTTCATCAACCTCTCTTGCCACTGCCATTGCTTTCTGTCACCTAATGAGATTCTAATGAGGAGCAGGAAGATGATCAAGGGGCTGGAGCTCCACCTCTGTGTGGACAGGTTGAGAAACTTGGGGTTGCTCAGCTCTTGGAAGAGCTTGCAGCAGCCTTTCAGTACTTGAAGGGGACTGCAGGGATTATAATGAGTGGCTTTTTACAAGGGCAGGTAGTAATAGGACACAGGGTAATGGCTTTAAACTGAAAGAAGGTAGATTTGGATTAGATATAAGGAAGAAATTCTTCACTGTGAGGCACTGGCAGAGGTTGACCAGAGAGTTAGTAGTTGCCTCAACCCTGGAATCATTCTAGGTCATGTTGTCTGGGGCTCTGAGCAAGCTGATCTAGTTAAAGATGTAGTTAAAGGGGGGTTGGAACTAGAAATCTTTAAAATCCCTTCTAACCCAAACCATTCTAGGATTCCATGACTCTTCTGACATGTGATAAATCAAGTCATGCTCTTCTGAAAATGTTATCAAGGCTTTTATAGAGAATTATAGGTGATGATGGTCAAATATCACAGAGAATCTTAAAAGGACAATTCCTCTCCTCTTGAATTTCAGTTTAAGAATAAAAGAGAGTAAACATAAACCTGTCTTGCATCCCATTCCACAGCTGCACATAACCCAGGGAGGTTTTGATCCTATTACCCACTGCAGGACTTTCCCACAAAGCAGGAGAAGACAAAAAGGAACTTAGCTGAAAAGGGAAGGATCATCTTCATTACCTTATCATTTCTTCTGTGATCATAACATCACTTCTGGCAACATCAAAACTCCTTTTCACTTCTCTCCTGCTTTGGATTGACTGGAAGTGTTGATAGGTTCAGGAGAAGAGAGGTAATTAACTACCAGATCACCAGAAAGCTTCAGTGACTGCTGAATTTATCCCTTTAGCCCAGAGTTGCTCTGTCACTCCCAGTATCCATGTGAGCACAGCAGCAAAGCTTTCCTCATGCAGCAATGAGGGGAGGATAATCAGCCACTTATCACTGCAATAACATGAGGAAAGCCTGAATGTTTGTCTGGGGGAGGTACAAGTCATTGTTTTCTTGATTTTAAAATAATCTAGGAACTTTTCTGAGTAGATTTGAACCTTCTCCTGTGCTTGAGAAGTCTCTGCTTTTGTCAAAAATATCATAAAATTCTTATTTTAAGAAGTTTTTTTTTATTAATCTGCTTCTATTTATCTTTGTATCTTAATAAGAAATTATTCCCCTTCCAAGATTACTAACTCCTTGTGCTGTTTTTAGTCCTTGGGCTGGAGTTATACCTTTTAGGAAGACTACTAGACAAAATAAAACTGGTTTTTTAAGCATTCCTTAACTTTTCACCCTGGATTAACTGGACAATTACACAGCTGGAAGAGTGCTTTTTGTCTTTAATAAAAATGCTGTTTTCCAGTCAAATGCTTTCTAGCCCAAACCAGTCAACTTCAAGGAGCACAGGAACAAAGAGAAGTTGGTCTGGATGCTTTCACAAAACCAAAGCTGCTTCTTATTTCCTATTTCCAGAGATCCACAATGGTGACCTGAGATTCCCTGAAAGCAGAAGAGCTCAGAGAGCTTATCACAGCATCTCTCTCTGTTGTTACCTGTGAGCAATTTAATCAAAAAGATATTATAGCCACAATAAAGGGAGGCTGGAGAATGCCAGCTAATCCCTGAACAACCTTATTTCAGTCTATTTAAAGTCCAAGAGAGACCTGAATTCCAGGACCTAGCAGATTCTGGCATAAAACAGATGTTTTCATTAAGTAGTGCAATGGTAGCAATACACATCCCAAGTTGGTGACTAGCTGGCAGGTCCAGAACCTGACAAGGAGGAATCACCAGCCATAAAAAGCTGATGTTCAAGACTTTGTGCTGTATTCCTGCCTCAAGTACACCTTGCTCTGTTTGCAATAGCTGCAGATTTTAGCAGCATTACTCCTGGATTTCTCTGAACATCACTAGATGGGACCCTTCCCTCCCTAGGAAGGTTAGATCAATTGGAATAGTGGCTGAATTCTGACAATGAAAGCCCCAAGCCCACAGGAAAGAAACCTGACATCCAAGAGAGTGAGAAGTCAATCACCTCATCAATAAAGTGTGTCTGATGCTCTCAGTCATCCTAGTGATCAGCTTTGTTTAGGAAAGCTGGAGGTAGTCAATAGAGCTCCTCAAGGCTCTGGGCAGGGATGATGAGTGGCAACTGAAATGAAAGTGGACAGAGATCAAGCAGCACATGGTGAGTGCAAGAGACATCACCCAGTGGAGAGGAAACAAGGCTAAACATGGCTGGTGGGGAGGAAAAACAGAGGTTGGAACAAATCTTGTCCTCTCCCTGAACACCTCTGAGAAAAGCCTGGCCCCAGCCTCCTGCCACTCACCCATGAGGTATTGATAAGCACTGAGAAGATTCCCCCTTAGTCTTCTCCTCTCCAGGTTAAACAGCCCCAGCTCTTTCAGCCTCTCACCATCAGAGAGATGTCCAAGTCCCCTAAGCATTTTTGTAGCCCTTTTCTGTGCCCTCTCCAGGAGTTCCCTGTCCTTCTTAAACAGGGGAGACTGCAGAGAGTGAATGAAAGGAGATTCCAGCTGTCAAAATCATAGAATCCTAGAATGGTTTGGGTTGGAAGAGACCTTAAATATCATCTAGTTCCAACCCCCTGCCATGGGCAGGGACATCTTCCACTAGACCAGGTTTTTCAAAGCCACATCCAACCTGGTTTTGAACTGTTCCAGGGATGGAGCATCCACAACCTCACTGGGCAGCCTAATCCAGTGTCTCCTTACCCTCACAGTGAAGAACTTCCTCCTAGTATCTAATCTAAACCTTCCCTCTTTCAGTTCCAAACCATTACCTTTCATCCTACCACTACACTCCCAGATCAAGAGTCCCTCCCCATCTTCCTTGTAGCTCTCCTTCAGACACTGGAAGGCTGCTCAAAGGTCTCCCTGGAGCCTTCTTTTCTCCAGGCTGAACAACCCCAACTCTCTCAGCCTGTCCTCATAGGGGAAGTGCTCCAGTCTTGGTCCTCAGTCCTTCCATATGATGCCTAAAGGCATCACAGTATCCAAAGCATAACTAAAAGCCTCCTGTTTATGATGCACTTTTGAAAGAGTAAAGCATGGAACACTAAGAAGCTTTAACAAGGAACCCTGCTATACCAGTAGGTCCATAGGTACCTAGAGAAGAAGAAATTGGTCTGGATATCAAACATTTATGTTTGCTTGTATTCTACAAACATAAATGTTAGGTTTATTGCTTGGTTTTAAGGCCAGATTCCCACTGCCAGAATCAAGTCTCTGTTTGGTCACTATTATTACTGTGCCACTGAGCAGTCAAGAATTGCCCTTTCTGCCTCTGGTCTCATCCAGTTAATAAGTTTTATTCCAAATCCCACATTTTTGGAAGGAGAATGATTTTTTTTCTTCCTTTCTACACAATTTCTGCTCTGCCTCTCCCAATCTCTTCCCAGTCTGCTCTGTCTGCATGTGCCACTCTGCAATCATTTCTCTGTGCTGAGAAATGCAATAAAATCTTCCTTTCAGGAAGAAAGGTTTAAAAATGACCAGAGATGAACACTAGATTTTTGGGGATTCACTGACAAAAGCAAATGTACTTTTTTTTCCCCTCCCCAAGTGTTTATAAGGACTCAGCTGAACTTCTGTCAAGGTTTCTGTCCATGCTTTAAGACAGCAAGTCCACAAAACCACAGCAAGATGCAAGATCTAGACAATGTAATTAGGAACAAAGATTGAAAGAGATGAGCTGATGGAATCTAGAAAATAGAAGATCAGGGGAAATAGGAGCAACTTGCCAGATACAGGAAGGCTTAGTGCAAAAAAACCAAGCTCTTTTCCATGCCCACTGAAGAGAGGGCAAAGAGCCATTGGCTTAGATTGGCTTGGATTGCAGGGAGGAGATTTAATTTAGATATAACAAAGTACTATCCAGTATTCAGGATGGAAAAGCACTTGTACAAACTACCTGGGAAGGTCTGAGTTTGCTACTGCTGGCATTTTTCAAAGCCAGATTGAATCACAAACCATCTCTGGAAGTGTTTTCTCTGATGGTTCAGGTGATTTGAGGGCTGAACCAAATGATGTCCTGAAACCTCTCCCACTCCTATGGTTAGCCTGGGATTTGGCCAATGTCAGGGAGAACTGCTATGGAAATCCAAGGACATTTTATATTAGCCCATTAAAAAAATATCTAGAGATCTGTAAGATGCAATGAACCAGAAGTAGGGGGTTGTTTCTGTGTGTTTGGTTTTTCCTTTGGTTGGTTTTGGTTTGGTTTGGGTGTATTTGTTATTCTTTTACCTTCCTTCCCCAAAGTTTCAGCTACTTTCTCTGGTTCAGGTGTCAGGTTCCTAAGTCTGTAGTTTCCTAGATGTCTCCTGGATTCTCTCCAGTCTTCACAGAGCAAGCCAGTTCTAAGGGAAACATTGCACATTGCTGTTAATAATTCAGCTAGTTAATTTTTTATTTGCTGTAAAACTCTTGGGTAAATAGCTCTAACCCTGCTGCTTTGTCTGTGTTTATTCTCTCCCTTTAAGCTCCATTTTCAGCAGGCTCTTTGCTGAATCTTCTCCTTAAAGAGGACCTGGGATGTTTATCAGCCCTGTTCCTTCTGTAACAAACACCAGGGCAAAGAATTCCCTTGGATACTCTGCAGTGACCTTTTTCTCTGCAAGAGATTCCTGTGTACAGCTGCTATCCATTGCTCTTACACAGAGGCTGCTATGCTGAAAGAAAAAGCTAATATTAAGTGTTGTTTGCTTTCATTGGTTACTCCTCAGTCTCCCCTGACCTGTCCCATTATATTTTGACTTTTCATCTGCTACAGTTCCCAAATCTATTTGCTTTTGCTGTTTGAAGGATGCCTTCTTCTTTCTAATAGCATCCTTTGCCCTTCTCTTCAACCATGCTGGCTTCCTTTCCTTTTCTCTCCAGTGTACTAGCTCCAACTCAACACCCTTCAGGACTGTCAACACCTGTAAGGATTTAATTCCTCTAGCTTTCCCCTTTTAACTGTTCTGTTTGGGTTTTTTCTAGGAGCCTATTTTTACACTTTTCCCACTGCTGAATTTGGGCAGAGCTTTGGGGAACTGCTCAGCTCCTGCTGCTCCCATAGAGAGCACCTTGTTGGTGCAAAGGACATGGTGGAATCTGCTGCAGGACCTTGACTTCGTGGTGAGATTTTTGAGCTAGATTTTGGTATCAACCCAGAGGTTACAGACCTTCTTCTGGGATCAGGAACTAGCTGCTGCTTCAGACTCAGATGTGACCTTTGCTCAGTCTCCGTGGAGGTAACTGAAGTCACCAAATACACTTGTACTTTCTGCCTTTCCTACCTCTGTTTGTTTTTCCTGCTCTCTTAGCATCAGGTAGTGCTGCAGAGCTGGGGAGCAGCAAAGTCTCTTAACCCAAGGCTGTTTCACAGAATCACAAGATGTCCCAAGTTGGAAGGGATCCACCAGGATCATCCAGTCCAACTCCTGTCCATGCACAGGACAACCCCAAAGTCACCCCATGTGTCTAAGAGCATTGGCCAAATGCTTCTGGAATTCCAGGAGAGTTGGTGCCATGACTGCACCCCTGGGGAGCCTGTTCCAATGCTCCACCACCCTCTGGGGGAAGAACCTTCTCCTAACATCTAACCTGAACCTCCCCTGGTACAGCTGCCATTCCCCTGGGTTCTGTCCCTGGCCACCAGAGAGAAGAGGTCAGCTCCTGCCCCTCCTCCCTCTCTGGTGAGGAAGCTCTAAACCACAGTGAGTTCTCCCCAAGGTCATTCCTTCTTGGCCTGGAGTTTTAATTGACAGAGATTCTTGATGACATATTTTGCTCTCTCTTTCCATCACTGGCTCATCTGATACACAATCCCTTTGTTTGCTTTCCTTCCACCCAGCTGTTGATGCATGCATGTCCACCTCTTCATTCAGGCTCCAGAAGACCACTTCCACCATCTTTGGTTTTGCTGCTTCCAGCACCTGTGTAGTTACACAGACACTGCCACTTTAATTCCTGTCTCCACAACCTTTTCAAATGCCAATCTATTTGTTTTCCATTTTGTGTGATTATTTACTTCCTAGAACCTAGTCTGCATTGAGGGCTACTTGTGTTTGTGCCTTCATCCTTAGAAATGCCATCCCAAACCCTAGGCTCTTCTGCACTGCTTGCCTTCCCTCACTCCTCACTTTAAAAGCTCACCCAACAACCTCTTTGATTTGAAGTGGCAATGCCTCAGATGAGCTCCTTCTCTCCTGTACTGGCTTTCAATGCTCTACATGTGTCAGATGAGCCTGAAATCATCTTTCCCTCATACTCTGCCTCTTCATCCATCTCCCTGGAGGTGCAAGAGACAAAGAAGCATTTCAGAGAACGTTACCAGAGAGGTTCTTCTGATTGTTTTCTTCTCCAGAAGCCTACATTTGGCCTCCACAGACATGACCTCTCTTGTCAGTGTCACTGATCACCATTTGGGCCATGACCACAGGTTCCTCACCACTTGATTCTTCTAAGCTTCCAACTACCTTTGCATGTTAGAGCAATGTATGGTATTGACTTGACTTCTTACTACCTTTAATAGGTGATCATTTCTTTCCTGATTGATCCTCCAAGCATCTTAATTTTTCTATCCTCTTGGAAATGATCTTCAGATGAAGATTTCTCTATGGTTTCTCTAGAGGAAGTGGAGAGGGGTCAAAAAAACCCCAAACCTTAGGAAAAAATATCACATGATGCTGAAACCAAAACCATTCAGTGTGATTTAAACTTGGTGATGACCTGGAAAGAAGACAAAGTAAGAGGGATTTGAGGATATTCAGCTGCAAAGCTCAAGAGCATATGCTTTAATTAAATTTAGCAGCTTGAATCAACTCCTCCCCTCCCATCTGAATGGCTGGCAGAGAGTTTGTGATCATGGAAATCTGCTTTCCTTTGCCCTTATTTATGTTACTAAATCTCTGCTAGAACTTCTCAGTGTCATGACTGCACATAGCAATAGTGGGAGCAAGAAAGAAGAGAACAAGATAGCACATAGAGCCACAGGAAGGTGTTTGGCTAACAGGGTGCCTGGTTGCCAATGCTGATTGGATCTCAATGGCTCTCTCTTGGCTTCTGGCACTGGAGATGAGATCCCCATTCAGAAATATCAGCTATTAGGTCCTGTTTCCTGAGGAAGGTTGGGATGTTTGCTCTACAGAACTACCTGCACTAAGATTTATCTGGTTATTTTTAGGCACCTGTGTCCATAAATGCCAATACTTTTGCAATGAGGTGTTAGATATCTAAAGTTTTCTCCTCCTCTGGCATATCCAGAGGTGCTGCTGTCTCAGTGGAGCTCAGAAGTTCCTTTCCAGCACTTCATGAGATGCAGGACATTGGCACAAACACCCTCAGTGGAGTTCATCTCAGAAGCATGGTCTGGGTCCATCTAATGCAATGTGGGGTTTGTAATTTAATAAGGATTCTGATGGTCTGGAGACAAAAATGATCAATGCTCTGGGACACCTCTTTGTGGGACAGGCTGAGAGAGTTGGGTTTGCTCAGCCTGGAGAAGAGAAGGCTCCAGGGAGACCTTGTTGTGGCTTTTCAGTACTAAAAGACTAAATCTTAAACTAAAAGAAGGAGATTGAGACTAGATCAAAGTCAAGAAAAGTCAAAGCTGTGCCTGTGTGCTGAAAAAAAAAGCCCTTGAAGTTTCATATAGGCAGTAAAGGAACAGCCAAAATGCATCATGACATTGTAGCTCATGAAAGAGGGAATCCTAAGCAACCTCTTGCAAGAGAGGGTAGAAAGGGGTCAAGATGTACTACAGAGGACCTCTAAAGTTAACCCAAAGCATTCATGTTTAAGCTGACAAAGAAGAGGGAGGAATTTGCTTGAATTTCCCTAATCTTATTTGGAAGAGCTTTTTTCCTAAAGGATTTGTTCCACCAAATCACTGAAGTGATTCCCTTCAGTGGATGCCCTTTGTAATGTTGCTGCTGCCCCTCATCTTTGCTCTTGAATAGGTTGCCAGGGGATTGTAAAATCTCTTTGCCTTTTCCTCTCAAAGCTGGGCTTTTACTAACTGTTGTATTGAGCTACATCTGTGTGTTTTAGAGGAGAGGTTTTATCACTGGCTGTCTCCAGGCTGAACATCCTTCTTCATGAATGGAACACATGCTAAGTGCAAACAGATCCTGCCTGGATCACTGAATCATTTAGGTTGGAAGAGATCTCCAAGATCATCAAGTCCAACCATCAACCCAACACCACCATGCTACTGAACCATGTCCCTAAGTGCCACATCTAGATGTTGTTTAACCCCCTCCAGGGAGGGTGACTCCACCACTGCCCTGGGTAGCTTGGGCCAATGCCTAATAACTCTTTCAGTGAAGAAAATTATCCTGATATCCAAACTAAACCTCCCCTGATGCACTGATAACCTGGAAGAGGTTCTGCAAAGATGAAGTTCCCTTAGGCTCCTCAGACAGGGAACACCTGAACAGTTAGTACTTTGAAATCACCTGAAGAGTTAACAACTTGAAATCACCTTAAGAGGAGAGTGGGAGTAAGCAGAGAACTTACAAAGAGGGAAAAATATCAGCAGAGGAAGCTTCATTTTAGAGCTCATAAATCCCAAGGAGAGCATGGGCATTGCTAAATGGAAATTCAAATTAATCCCAGCAAAGAATAGGAAAACAGGGAGCAAAGATGTATTTAAAGATGAAAATAGAGAGCAAATGTGGGATAAGAAATAGAGGGCAGACATTAAAGATCATGGAGATATGACCCCACAGTTAAAGGTCTACTTCAGCTTGGTTTTCTGTTAAGGATTCTGCTGTAGAACCTACTAAGGGAAGACAAGATGATTAATGGGAGGAGGACTGTGGGCATGGAAATTTCTATTACCAAAGTGGAAACCAAATCCTCTAAACTAGTTTCATTTAGCTAGGGAGAAGGGAGGAAGTTATGGAGCTGGGTAATCAGCATTTTTGCTATTGGAAAGAGCTGGCTCAGGAAATCAGTGCTCCATCTCTAAGCTCTTTAATAAATGTATGAAGTTGGGGAAGGTTCCATAATAAATACAGCATCCAGAGTTGAGTGTAGAAAAGCAAGCACCCAGCCCCACAACATGTGCAAGCTTTAGAATAAATCTTCAGGACAACAGAAAAAGAATGAATAATTAAAGAAGAGAAATGACCACCAGGAGGGGAAAACCAAAGCAGGGTGGGAGGAAAGAGAGATTTGTCAAAGGCTGTTTGTGTCTGATGACTTTCCTTCAAAAGGAGAAGCAGTTCTTATGGATGGGAAAAGTGCTTCTGCCCTAATCCACTTAGACTTCAATGAAGCAATATCAATATTGTGCCACATGGGATAGTCTGAACTGCAGAAAATGTGGATCATTTCCAAAATACTCATGTGGTAAGTAACCACCAAACAGAAATGACCTGGGCTTCTGTACAGAGGAGAACTTGTAGTCTGCAGGGCAGGTTTGAAGTGGAGTTTCACAAGCTTCTCTCTTTGGACTAATCTTATTTCATGTTTCCATTGGTGACCCTGGCTTAAAAAAAAAAGAGAGATTTCCTAATGACTTTAGCCTAGAGCACCAAAACTGGGAGGTGGAAGCAAGTCAGGAAAGAATTGGGGTGCTTGTGAGGTGAATTGAATGGAGAACAGGAAAACCCAGTGGTACCAAAAGGAAGGTTGTGCATGTGGGGATTAATGCCAAGAGAATGGGCTGGGAAGCTGGAGCTTGTCAGTGGGAAATGAGGAAGTAGAAAGGGCAGGTTGTGCTTGTTGAGCACAGAATGCTACAGCCCTGAAAAAGCAAACATCCCAGGATGAGGTGTTCTCAGGAGATGTCTTTAATCAGGCTGAAATGAGGCCTCTCAGAGAGGAGTGTGCAGAATCCTTGGCTCCCCCAGGAAAATACACTAGAAAATTGTAGAATTATAGAAGCTTTGGGTTGGAAGGGACCTTTAAAGGTCATCTAGTCCAACCCCCTGCCAAAAAGCAGAGACATCTGTAACCAGATCAGGATGCTCAGAGCCCTCTTCAACCTGACCTGGAATGGTTCCAGTGATGGAGCATCCAGCACCTCTCTGGGCAACCTGGGCCAGTGTTTCACCATCCTCACTGCAAAATATCATCTTCCTTGTATCTAATCTACATCTAATCTCTTTTAGTTTCAAACCATCACCCCTTCCCTGCTAAAAAGACTGTCTCCAGCTTTCTGATAAGCCTCCTTTAAGTGCTAAAAGACCACAACAAGGTCTCCCTGGAGTCTTCTCTTCTCCAGGCTGAACTACCCCAACTCTCTCAGCCTGGCCTCACAGCAGAGGGCTTCCAGCCCTGTATTGATAATGACTTTTGTCTCTGAGGTTAAACAAGCTAAGCCATGCTCTGGAGGCAACTCCTTTCCTCCACAGAGCCTCTTAGGAGCCTGGGGTGATTCTATCAGCTAATAAATGAGCAAGGATGAATCTAAGCAAAGTTATTAATGCCCAGGCTAAGCCTACCTAAGCCAGCAGAAAACCTTTTTGTTTGTATTTCCTATTTCTCCCTGTTAAACTGAGACTAACAGTTCCAGGCAAGAGCAATCAGAGGGCATTTGTCAAGCAAGAGGAGAGGCTGGCATGTCCTTGTCGAGCTGTCCTTTCCTCTTCCAGCTTCTCTGACTAAATGTTTCAGCAGAACAAGAAGTTTTTTCAGTCCAAGGCTAACCTGCTGTACTTGCAGAAAGTGATTGACATGCTCACTCCCATGATGGATCCCAAGGAAATGTTCAGACCCTGTCAGGAGACCTTACTCAGCAGTGCCATTGCAGTCTCATTGCTGTAAGGGAGAAGCTACTCAAGGTTTCTGAGTGATTGAAACACAAGCTAAGGTTAAATGTCTCACCCAAACCTTCTGGTTACCTTCCTGAAATTCCAATCCAAACCCTTCACTGATAAGGGGAAGATGCATTCCTTTAAGGCACAGGTAGTCAAATCATGAACAATAATAGGCAATGTTTCAAGAGAAACAGATTTATTTCATGTAGGCAATCTAAACTTCCATCTCCTTGCACTGAAGTGTCCAATCCACATCAAAGATGTAGTCCACAGGTTAGTTAAGAGCAAGATGTTTGTCCTTGCTCTTGACAGTTCACCCTGGTCAGGGAGTACTCCTCAGGTGGGATCAACTGTGAAGCAGCAAGGAGAAAGGCTTTCCTCTCTGAGAGAGAGCAACAAGGTCATTTTGGAAGCATTTTGACAACTACTCTGCAGGGTTTCCAGAGGCATCTTGAGGAGGATTAACTTTTTTAGGGTTACTGCAAGCTGGGAGCCACCAGGTCACTGTGACTCAACAGTCACAGTCAATGGAGGAGTCAAGTGAGGGACACAGTCATGATGGGAAGATTTTAGAAGGGTTCTCAGAGCAGCCAAAAAAACCCCTGCTGTTAAGCTATACCAGGACTCAGGCCATGTTATATGAAAAGAAGGGATCCACTCAACAAGCAGGCTGGAAAAGATATGCAAAACATCAGTTCTTGTTTGGAGAAAAGGGCTGCAGAGGAGAAAAACATCAGAGCTCCCTTGTATTCCCACAGTGAGGAGAGAGGACAACCCTTGTGGTAGCCATGGTGTGTGCAAGCAAGGGATATTCTTCACATGGAAGAAGCTGGGAGCTGCTATCAGAGAGGTTTAGTCATTCAAAGGGAAGGCCAGAAATTCAACAAGAATTCCAAAGCTCTACCCACATCTCTATTTACTCTTATTTGGATGAGTCAAGCAGAAGGATGCTCTTTGGTGGGAGGACTGGAAGAGCACAACTGTGTTCTCCCCTGGTTCAGCTCCAAGGTGGCACCTGCTTACCAGCCAAGAATCCCATGCAGAAGAGAAGAAATAAGAGCAAGAGGCAGGGGTGGGGTGCAGAAGACCAGCAGAGGGCTGAGAGTTCATGAAGGAACCAAAGGGATGTCCTGAAGGAAGGAGAGATGGTTCAAACCTGATGCTGCAGCTGAATGGAGAGGGACACAAAACCTGTCCTTGACCTTGCTGACTTGGAGCTGGTCTTTGGAAAGTCATGGTGGATTCTTTCCTTTCAATCATCAAACTAAAGGCAAATCAAAGCAGCATCTAAGCACACCTTCCCTTCAGAGAAAGCACTCTTGTTGTGCCAAGAGTAGCCTGCCTGCCAGAGCTCAAAATAAACAGCCTGAATATACAGGTTCATAAATCTTGTGTGTGAAATTAAAACAAGGGAAAAGACATTGATTTATTATGTGTTTGTTGGAAAGCTTTAAGGCTTAGTCTTTGTTTATCAGAACTGTGTCCTCCATGCTCCTTAAGGAGGCACAAGTGCTTGACTTCAGGGAGTTGTAGAAACCAAGAAGGTCTCCCCTGAGCCTCCTCTTTCTCCAGCCTAAACAACTCCTCACAAGACTTGTCCTCCACACCCTTCACCAGCTTCCTTGCCCTTCTCTGGACATGCTCCAGCACCTCAATGTCCTTCTGGTAGTGAGGGACCCAAAATTGAACCCAGTATTTGAGATGTGGCCTCACCAGTCCAGGTGGACAATCTCTTCCCTCTTGGCCACACTATTTTGAATACAAAGCAGGATGCTGTTGGCCTTCTGGGCCACCTGGGCACACACCAGAAAGTGTCTTTTGTTTCTTCCAGTCCCTGCTTTGTGTACCAGTCCTTAAGCATGATTGTGATGAGTAGGTTTTTTAGTTATATGGCCCTGAAGGGTGTCCTGCTGCCCAATCTTTTGAAAAGTAGGAAGACAGGTTTGTTAACTCCCAATTCTGCCTTACTCACATCCTCTCAAGGGTTAAATCAGCTCCCTGCATCTTCCTGAAGCACAACTTTCCTGTCCCCTGCAGTGAATTAGGAGTTGTCCTCTCTGAATTCAGGCTGTAGACTTTATCTTCCAACTCTGTCACTTTTCATGATCTTTATCTCCCTAAAACATTCATGATCCAGATGTTCCTTATTGGCTCAGAGAGCTGTGCTGGTAACCATCCCCACTTAGTACTTCCTAATGCCTTTGACACAAGGCTGTGTACAGTAATCAGAGAAAGTAAATAGCATCTGCAGAGCATACTTGAATTTAATTAAAAGAATAATAATAGCTCAGACTTTGGCAAACTCCATCACCATTGTGGTTTGCTGCCTGTACACAGAGCTTCACAAAAGAGCTGTTCCTCCTCTGCAGCCCTGTCAGCTGGCTGCCTTTACCTGCCTTGGGGTTCATGCTTCTGGGGTACTTCACATCCTGAGGAGAGGGGTTGCATTTGGAGATCTCTCTCCTCAGACTGGCAGAGTGACAAGGAACACAAGTGTCCCTGGTTTGGGCAGTGGCAGGATGTTGCATTTGGCTTTTCCTCCTTCAAGTAAAATGGACAAGACAACAACTCTCTTGCCCCATGGGTTGTAGGGTTGTTGCCTCCTTGGGCTACAAGAAGATGTGGAGCTGGGATGGAGTTCCAAGTGACTCTGTTTGCCACCTGAAGCTTGCTGCAGCCAAGAAGGGAACTCTAAGCTTTGGCCAGGTGCTATGAAGGCATACACCCATCTCTCAGTGCAACTAGGGACCTCATCATCAAAATGCAGAATAACTCCTTGCATTTATTGACCTCATGGCCCAAATGACTGCTCCATTTCCCATGAGACCCTCCTCTGAGCAGCCCAAGACCACAGATCATCGACTTCATAAATCCTGTGCCTCCCTTAGCCAAAAAAAGACCTTTCTCAGGGCCAAAAAGTCTCCACATAGAAGCCTTGAAGGTCACAAGCCTGAGGAGGAGCAGAATGGCCATCCCACTCACTGAACACACAGAAGGCACTGGGAGAGCAAGACCATGGTGGTGGGCACTGGGGACTACCTCCCCCTTGGGTGAGGAACTCTGTCTACCTCCCAGATTTGCAAAGGGGCAAAGAATGTACCCAAGCCTCTTGAGCTAAGGGGATGAGAGAAGTTAATTTCTAGTGAGCTTGGAGGTTCATTTCTCCACAGTCTCAGTCCAGTGCCCCGACTCTGAAGCCCTCCTTAGATCATTTTTCAGGTGCTTCAGCAGCCTGAGCAAGCAGCTAAAGGAGCAGTTAGGCCAATGAGATGAAATTATCTTCTCTTTCCTTAGAGGTGATTTCTAGGAGCTAAGCTTCACTATTCTCTGGAGGTCAGTATCCCTTTTTTCCCCTTCTTTCACTGGATAATAGAAAGCCACAGACTTCAGTAATCAGATGAATTTCAACAGTGGCAGCTCCCTGAGAAAAAGCACAGGAGAAATAAAGAATGTCCACACATGCAGAAAAAACCCCTGGAGAATAACAGTGAAAACAAGCAGAGGATGTGAAAACAACATGTGAAGTAGAAGTGAAGCAGTTGGATTTGTTTACCCTAGAAAAGAGAAACCTAAAGGAGACCAGGTACATGTTCTTCCAACAAAGGAAAAGGAATGTATAGAGATCAATAGTTCTGTGCCCTGTGACTAGAACAAGAAGAAGTCTGTTCAACTTCCAGCAGAGAAGAGAAATTAAATGCCTGAAAAGAAAATGAAGAGTGAATGTTGTCTAGAGAGGCTGAGAAAACTCCTTAGATGTTTATTAGAAGACCTGAGGCAAACAAGCTCCAAAGTGGTGTAGGTATCCTTGATTCAGAGGAAAGGACTAGGGGGGAGGTTCACAAAGTGGGGACAAAGAAGGTGGGAAGGCCCAGAAGTTTACTGTTAGTCTTGGTGTCTCCCTCTACCCTTGTTCTTTGCTCCTTCCATTCTCCAGGGCTGTCTCTTTGAAGCTGGATGAAGAAGAACAAACCAACCCACCTCCCCTCTGTCCTTTGGCCCAATGTGGACAGCAAGATGAGAACAGAATGATTTTCAAGGGAATTTGGGAGGGGAATCCTTCTCTAGCCTGGAAAAGAAAGATCATAGCATCCTAGAACTGGCAGAGTTGGAAGGGACTTCAAAGATCATCTAGTTCCAACCCCCTGCCTGCCAGGGACACCTCCCACTACAGCAGGTTGCCCACAGCCCCAGCCAGCCTGGCCTTCAAAGCTGCCAGGGATGAGGCTTCCACAGCCTCTCTGGGCAACCTGTTCCAGTGTCTCCCCACCCTCACAGGGAAGAACTTCCTCCTAATATCCAATCTAAATCTCCCCTCCTCTAGCTTGCATCCATTCCCCCTGGTTCTATCACTATCTGACCTCCTAAACAGTCCCTCCCCAGCTTTCTTGCAGGTCCCTTCAGATCCTGTAAGGCAACCAGAAGGTCTCCTGGGAGCCTTCTCTTCTCCAGCCTGAACAACCCCAACTCTCTGAGCCTGTCCTCATAGCAGAGGTGCTCCAGACCTCTGATCATTCTCCTGGCCCTTCTCTGGACTCACTCCAGCACCTCCCTATCCCTCTTGTAAAGATAGCTCAATATTAAAAAGGCCCCAAAACTTGAGGAGTTGATGACCATTAGGTCCCCTGCACCTCTTGGAAATCCACTTCTAAATAAATATTCCTGGCTGCTG
Organism: Galbula dea; assembly: GCA_013399015.1. Taxonomy (NCBI): domain Eukaryota; kingdom Metazoa; phylum Chordata; class Aves; order Piciformes; family Galbulidae; genus Galbula; species Galbula dea. The sequence continues at coordinate 441,081 of VWZX01002526.1, read as the reverse complement.
CAGGCTGTAATAAACCCCAACATATTGCAGCCATTTGCTGGTTGGTGCGTGGAGCCTTGTCAGCTCCTTCATAGCACATTTACTGCCAAATCATTCCTTTCATCATAGAAGGAGAAATGTTAGACACAGGGAACAAATCTCCCTCATTAAGCAGGGCAGGTTACTACTGCAGTCTGTTATACCTCAGCTGCTATTCTGGGAGAAGGTCTTGTAACCTGTTGTGTGTCTATGAGTCACAGCTGTCACTACTAGGCTCTGCCAAGATGAAAACTACAGGCTAGGGCTCTACTAGTGCTAGATGTCTGCTTCTGAAGAAGCCTTCAGTATCTCTGCCCTGGGATGGAAATAGCTGCTCTTTGTTTTTACTGTGTAGAGGGATGCATTGAATGATGCTTTTTCTCCTTAGAAGACTCATTGGAATAGTTAGAGTTACACTGCTTAGTCAGGAGTGAAGAATCATGGAAAGAGAGAATCACAGAAACATAAAATCATAGATTCATAGAGTAATAGAGACATAAAATCATAGATTCATGGAAATCTGAAATCATAGATTCATAGATTAACAGAAATAGCAAATCACAGGTTCATAGAATCATAGAAACTCATAGTGAAGGACCCAAAACTGAACCCAGGATTCAAGCTGTGGCCTCACCAGTGCTGAGGAGAAGGGGACAATCTCTTCTGTAGTCCTGCTGGTCACACTGTTTCTGCTCCATGGCTTCTTGGCCAGCTGGGCACAGCCTGCTGTTGACCAACACCTTCAGGCTCTTTTCCACCAGGCAGTTTTCCAGCCACTCTTCCACAAGCCTGTAACATTGCATGGAGTTATTGAGAGCCAAGTGCTGAACCTCATCCCACTGGCCTTGGCCTGTTGATCCAGCCTGTCTAGATCCCTCTGTAGAGCCTCCTAACCTCAAGCAGATCAACACACCTGCCTAACATGGGGTAGGATGTCCTTGAGCCCATCATCCAGATCATTGATAAAGACAGGGAAGAGGAGAAGCCCAATACTGACTAGAGTAGATTCCAGGGAGAGGAGAACCTCCCTCCACCTGTTTTATATCCTTTCTGCCATACTGATTGCCACCTGAATACATTAACTATGATTTTGAACACCTGCAGCTTTATTGCTAAGCAAACCTCTGCATGTTCTGTACCTCCAGCAAGATAAATATAAATATTTGCATCCATATCTATTTCTTTTTAAATACACACTTGAAAGTTCATTCAAGGAAAGAAAAAAAAAGAGATTTTTCTACTGAGACATGTGTATGTGTATGCAGATATTTAGTGACTTGGATACATTTTCATGACAGAATTACACTAAAGGCATTGAAATGAAAACTTTTGAGTGATTTCAATGATCTTTTGTCCAGGAGAAACATCAAAAAGCCACCCAGGAAAGGTGTTGTTTTACATGTGCAGAACAAGACCAGTGGAGGATGATAGCAGTGGATTGGCTTCTGGTTTAGTTTGTTAAAGGCCATCATAGATGATCTATGAGCTGGTGTGTTGACAGAGGGAGGAAAAAAATAACCCCACAAAGCCAAGCCAAACCATTCCACCTACAACATTAATTAGTGCCAAACCATCCCACCTACAATATTAATTAATGCCAAACCATTCCACCTACAGCATTAATTGATGCCAATATGAAGAAGTCATTCAGGTTTTATCCTTTTATTTAAAACAAAATATCTCTCTATATTGAAACACTGCTCAGAAAAACAAGGACCCAACCACTGTGTCTTAGCTCATTTGAGCCAGTTAGACTTTAATAATGTGTTAATTAATGTATGAATTATATATATTAATCATATATTAAAAGTTCAGATCTGCTGTAATTTCAGTGTTCACATTCACCCAGGACCCAAGGAGAGCAAACAGAACTACCAGTGGCAGTCAACAGGTTCAGCTGAGAGCCCAGATCACCAGGCAAGGAACCAGAGTCATCAGGGAGCTCCAAGGTCAATCATTCAGGAGCTGAACACAGACTCTCAGGCAAGACAGAGTGGAAATGCAGCTTTTGGGGCAACATCAAGAAGATGTGTGGGTGGATGTCCCAGGCCAAACAGCTGAGAAGCAATGCTGGTGTGTGCAAGGTCTCCGTGACAGATGGCCCAGTGCTGGCAGCGTGATCCTCGTTAACAGCTCTCTTTAATTATTACTCATGTGTGGATTTTTGATGGATTACATGGCCCATGACTCCACAGAGCTTTAGATGCTAACAGGCCTCCAACACAATGAGGTGGAGTGCCTATAAAGAAGAGACTTTACACTCACTGGAGATGCAGATTTGCATGGCTCATCAGCAGTAGGGTTATGACTCTGACTGCTGTAGCTAATGCAGAAGACTTCCCTTAATTGTCCATACTTGACCATCAGATGGAAGGCAACATGCAAACAAATCCCTTCTAACCCAATTTTTTCTACAGGGTCTAAGCACTTGAAATGTTTTTCCCTGATGAAGATGGGAAGGAAATGACACATTCTGGCTCAGGCAGAAGCAACATGTGTGCCACAGCAGTATCTACAGTTGTGCACATGGGTCATTAGGTGGGAAGAACAAATTCAATAGAGTTGTTCTGTTATATTCACCCATTGTTAAATCATATATCTTGGTAGAATAAAAGCATTACATATTTCTGGTAACATGCTAGCTCCATTTTCAATCAAAAAGAATCATTAAAGGCTTGGTTGAAAAGGATACATTTCTCTCTGTGGCTACTGGTGCTTTAAAGCATGGCAATGTGAGGATATTTCTGGCAGATGTTCCTTCCTATCCATAGGAAGAGAAGTGATCTGTTGGCTGCTTCATTACTTTCAGTGCCAGAGAGAAAAAATTCATTAGAAATGCTTGAAAATGCAAGAAGAGTGTGAAAATGAACTGACTCCAGCACGTGGTGGTGTCTGCAGATAACAAGGCTAACACTGACTGGCCTGGCAAGAGTGATGCTGTTGGTCTGTGGGCATCTGGAAAGCCAAGTTTGTAGTGAGAGAAAAGATCTTTTCCTAGGCAATCTGACATAACTGAGGAAAGGAAGAAACAAAAACCTCAGGAGCTTTGTGGCAGATGAAGTCTTCTTCAAACACAGAGTAGAAACATCAACCTTCCAAGCTAAATAGAAGTGAGGAATCATCAGTGCCAGTTAAACTCACTTCTGTTAACCAGTGGAAGGGTAGGAAAGATGTTAGCAAGTGTCTGTGGAGACAGAGTGAGGTGGGAAGTAAGAGAGGTGATGAAGTGATGATCATCTCCTGGGCATAGGGAGAGGATGGTAACCATGAAAAATACTGAAGACTGAGAGATGGGAAACTCTTAAAGAGTGGAACTTTTAAAGATAGACATCAAACAGTGTGATGTCTCCTGAAGAGTCAACATCATTATCTACTACATTTATGACATTTATCCCAAGATGACTTGTTTTGGTAGAACTTTGGTTTTAAAAGCACTTGGCTCCAGTTCACACCTGAATGGCCAGAGAATTTCACAGCAATGTTGCTTGGAAGACACTTGTGGAAGGCATCTAGTGCAGCTGCCTGCCTGAAGGAATGTTGCCAGCACTGGGTCAGGTCTGGGGAGGGACTTTTGAGGAGGTCAGGTAGTGATAGGACTAGGGGGAATGGATGCAAGTTAGAGGAGGGGAGATTTAGATTGGATCTGAGGAGGAATTCTTCACTGTGAGGGTGGTGAGACACTGGCACAGGTTGCCCAGAGAGGCTGTGGAAGCCTCATCCCTGGCAGCTTTTAAGGCTGGCTGGGGCTGTGGGCAACCTGCTGTAGTGGGAGGTGTCCCTGGCAGGCAGGGGGGTTGGAACTAGCTGATTTTGAAGCTCCCTTCCACCCCTGACAGCTTTATTCTATGATTCCAAGTCATCAGTGACTTCTCCCAGCCAGGTCTTGAGAATTCCATGACCTCTCTAGTGAACTGTTCTAGATGACCCTGCTTTAGCAGTGGAGTTGGACTAGATGATCACAAGAGGTCCCTTCCAAGCTCTACAATTCTGAGATTCTGTGGTTCATCAAGGATCTTCCTTGACCACTGTGATTTTGAAAGGATGATAAGCAGAAGCCTCACAATCACCTCAACCAGGCCTTGAATGCTGTGCAGACTTTCTTCATGACCTTTCTTAATCCTCCAAAGGAGTTCAGAAAATGACAGGAGATATTTCCTCATGTCATTCATTAAATCAGGAAAACATTTGCAGACATCCAGAAAAGGTGGATTTATTTCTGCCTTGTATCAGAATAGATTTTAATGTGTTTTCCTGCCACGTTTTGAATGTTAGGGGAGACTTGCTCAGTTTCATTTTCTAATCTCTTTAGAAAAGAAACAACTGAAGGGAGACAGAGTCACAGCTGCTGTGTGTTAATGTGTCTTTTGAAGGGTGTTAGAAGCCTGAGTAGTGTGGTTGATGAACCTGAGGGATGGGATGGCATCCAGAAGGACCTGAGAAGTGAGTCTGTGTGAACCTCATGAGGACCTTACAGATCATCTAGTCCAACCTTCCCTGCCATGGGGAGAGACACCTTCCACTAGACCAGGTTGCTCAGAGCTCCACCCAACCTAGCCTTGAACACTTTGAGGGCTGGGGCATGCACATCTTTCTCTGGGCAAACATTTTAGGTGCCTCACCTCCCTCACAATGAAAACTTGCTTTATCATATCATTCTGGATACAGCCCAGAAGAGAAGGTTTGAAAACCCCCCAAAAAGGAGAAGAAAGGTTGGATGTGTTGTTTTGATTTGAATCTTTGAAGGGATAATTTTCTATAATTCAATTCTGGGCCCTAAGTTATTCCCCACCAACTTCCTATTATTGCAATCAACATTAATTAACACTGCTTTTACCATGCCCTTAGTGTTACCATGGCTGCAGCCATTACTTTTACCATTGTTTTATTAACTCTGATGTATTTCAAAGTTATCATTCTAATACCAATAGACACCAAAATTAGTCAGTCAGAAGCTGTGCTACAGCCAGGAAAAAGTGATTCACCTGGTGCAGATTGACTCACATACAAATAATTTGGAATTATTTTCTCATGGATAAATGATTTCCAAAATCAGTTCCATGGGAACAGGACTCTTGATGAGCCTTGGTTGTCACAGTGCTTAGGGCACTTGAATATCTCTCTGATGGGGAAGGGCTGAGAGCCCTGGGGGTGGTTAGGCTGGAGAAGAGAAGGTTGAGGAGGGATGTTTCCAATGCTCCTCAATACTTGCTGGGTGGGTGGCAGGAGGCTGGGGTCAGGCTTTGGTCAGTGGTGCCCAGGGACAGGACAAGAGGGAACAGGCACAGACTGGAACAGGGGAAGTTCCAGCTGAACAGAAGGAGAAACTTCTTCCCTCTGAGGGTGGTAAAGCCCTGTAACAGGCTGCCCAGAGAGGTGCTGGAGTCTCCATCTCTGGTGACATTCCAGATCTGCCCAGATGCCATCCTATGCAACTTTCTCCAGGTGACCCTGCTGTGACAGAGGAGCTGGACTAGATGATCTCCAGAGGTCTCTTCCAACCCCTAACACTCTGTGATTCTGTGATCATATTCTTTCTGGACCATGTCTACAACCAGCACAAGAGCTAAAGAAGGTCTGCATCTCTACTGGTGAGTTAAATATCTCCACAACCAGACACTTAAGACCTCCCACCTACCAGTGAGCTGCTGAGTAGAAGGCTGAAACATCTAATTTATTTATTTATTTGAATTGAAATTAACCTGGAAGTTTGACCAAGACTCATACAGCTTTTCAGGGTGACTAAAATTGTTCTGAGTAATGTGTAGAGGGGAGAAAGAATAAAGTAGTCAATCAGTGAGTAAAAACCCCTAAAAAGAAGAGAAATCCAGAGGAAAATTAGCTAGCCCCACTTCCAGTGTCTGCAGTGCCCTGCACACCAACAGCCCTGTCTAAGTTTAAACCTCCTGAGATATTAATATTGTGCTAATAATAACCAGCTCTGAATCTCTACTGCTCTGTGTATTCTACAGATGAGTAAGATATTCCTTGTTAATTTGTCTGCTGGCAGGTCTGAGATCCTCTCTGAAGGTTTCAGTGTCTCACAAGGTTTATTTTTCACACAGTGAGCTGCTGAGGGTGAACCCAGTTTCACCACCCACACATGAAAAAAACCCAAAAACCACAACCAAAAAAACCAACAACAACAACAACAACAAACCCCAAACCACAAAAGGATCCAATTTGCTAGGAGAAGGTCCTCAAATCCCCACTCACTGGAGGATGGTATTTTCAATTTCCCCAGGAGACTTGTTTATGGCAAGACCCTGAAATTTCCACCTCCAGCCATCCACCCACCTGCAGGTGCACTTTTGGGTTGCTGTAAGGTGGAGAAGTGGGGAAAAAAACCCAAAGAAGTGACTTTTGGAGAGAGCTGGATGTTATTTCCTACAACTTTATTGACAGAGGAGAGGTGAGAAGTTTGTCTGCAAGCTCTGCACTGCAGCTTACAGCTAGAGGGGAATTTTCTGCTCCTCCTCCAATGATGTTTCAGTCTGGGGAGATGTGATGCTTAGCCTTTTAAATAAGAGAAGAAGAAATAAAGCAAATAAATCCCAAGCTTCTCACTCCCCACATCAGCTGGAAGAGGGAAGCTGCAAACATCCCCACCAGATGATCCAGTGTGGTGTGAGAAGTGTTGACACTCAGGATAACACTGAGGCTGTTGATAGAGGATTTTACTGGGGGGAATGGGAGCAGGTGAAGGTCCCTGAGGAACACAAAAGCAGTCAGAGAACTGGAAGATTCCTTCTGTGAGGATAGGTTCAGTTTGGGTTGTTCATCCTGGAGAAGAGAAGGCTCATTTCCTATAAGGAAGCTGACCTTTCCAGTCAGGATCCCTGCTACTGCCATAGAATCATGGAATTCTTCCTTCTATCCAGTCTAAATCTCCCTCTTTTTGTTTTGAACCATCATCCCTTGTCCAGTTGCAACAGGCTCTGCTACAAAGCCTCTCCCCATCCTTCTTAGAAGCTCCCTCTCAGTACTGGAAAGCTGCTATAAGGTGTCCCTGGAGTCCTTCTCCAGGCTGAACAACCCCAACTTTCTCAGCCTGGCCTCACAGCAGAGAACTTCCAGCCCTTCTGGTCATTTTTGTGGCCTCCTCTAGAGCTACTCCAACAGGTTCATGTCCTTCTCATGCTGAGGACTCCAGAGCTGGACACAGTGCTCCAGGTGAGGACTCAGCTGAGCAGAGGGGTGGAATCACCTCCTTCCACCAGCTGGCCAAGAGGCCAAGCACCCAAGCATCTACCTCACAAGACTTTTCATCAGCTTCATTCCCCTTCTCTGGACATGCTCCAGAACCTCAATGTCCTCCTTGGAATGAGGGACCCAGAAATGAACCCAGTGTGCCAAGTGGAAGAGAACCATCACTCCCACAGCTGGCAGGAGCACAGTGTGTGGTTTTCCTATCCCAGCCTCTGGTATTTCAGGAGGATTTATCTGAGCTGGCCTTGGACAGGTGAACATTTCACTGTCACCCACAAGTAGCTTTTGGGGGTGGTTAGAGAGGAGAAAGCTCTGCTACAGAGGTGGTGGCAGAGGTTGCTCAGGGCAACACAGTGTGGGAAGCAGCAGGAATGGGTGTGTGGATGAATTTAGTTCCTGAAGAGCAGGACTGGGAACTTCAAAGCTCTCCTGATGAGAAGAGAGGGAATTCAACCCTGTGCTACATCCCTGCTGCCCCAGCAAAGCCAAAAGGCAAAGGCTACTCTTACTTTGCTCTGCACCAGGGCAAACATCTTGGGGTTCTCCTCTGCTGTAAATGACCTGGGGGGCAAAACCAGAGCTCAGGTGGGCTGCTCTCTGTCCTATCAGCCTCATGCAGATGCCACCACAGTGATACCTCAGGCAGCTTTTGGCTCCTGGTGTTGTCCATTCAGCTCCCAGCTGCTGGAAGTAGAGGGGATGAGCAACACCTTCACATCTCTGTCTTGCCATGGAGATGAACATCTCCCAGATGCCTGCTCTGGCTCTCTGGGATGTAAATGCCAGCCCTGTTCATGACTGAAATCACTAGGAAATGACTTGGAGCCTGCTGGCACTGGCCAGGAAAGCTGTGTGATTTCTGTACCTAATATTGCAGAGTTTATACACTGAAACTAAGTGAAAAACACTGGAAACTAGACCTTGTCTTGTTTATTTATCAGATTATCTCTCAGCACAGCAGTGCATTCAGCAAACATTTACTCCAGCTTGGAAAGGAGCAGTCAGTAAAAGTTCTTGCAGTCTCTAGGAATTCTTTCTCAGGCAGAAACCTCTGGTTGGAGAAACCTTTGGTTTGAATTCTTTTTTAACCTGCTGCTTACATGTTGTTTTTGTGGGGTTGGGTTGGGATGTTAAGTGAGAATTTTCACCAGGTGAGCAGGTTGTTTACTCACTGCCTTCAGCTTGGGCTGTTAGCTGTGGCCTCTGCAGTCCCCTGTCCATGATGAGAAGAGTCTGCTGCCTTTTCTGCCTTGCATTGGCTTTCTGGCATGACTGCAAGGCAACAGGGGAGAGATGGTGAAAGAGTTGCCTGGGGACACCTGCCCAAAATGAAGTTCAAGATTCACTTAGTCTTCCTCTCTCTGGACATCACCAAAACCATTTATAGACTCATAGAATGGTTTGAGTTGGAAGGGGCCTTAAAGAGCATTTAGTTCCAAACCCCCTGCCATGGGCTGAAACACCTTCCACCAGGTCAGGTTGCTCAAAACCCCATCCAGCCTGGCCATCAACACTTCCAGGGTTGAGGCATCCACAGCTCCTCTGGACAACCTGTGCCAGGGTCTCACCAGCCCCAACAGGGAAGAATTTCATCCTAAAATCTAATTTAAATCTACCCTCTTTCAGTTTACAACCCTTGCCCCTCATCCAATCACTATGCTCCCCCATGAAACATCCCTCTCCATTTTTCTTGTAGTCCTCTTTAAGACCTCAATAAAGCCTCCCTGGAGTCTTCTCTCCTCCAGGTTGAACAAGCCCAACTCTTTCAGCTTGTCCTCACAGGGGAGGTTCTGTTCTTCAGCTCTCTGATCATCCTTAGGACCCTCCTCTGGACCCAGAGCAGGGCAGAGAGGCAGAATCCCCTCCCTTGAGCTGTTGTTGGCCACAGTTTTTTGGCTACAGCTCAGGAGGTGATTGCCTCTGTGGGCTGTGAGCACTCATTGTTGGCTTCTCATCTACCAACACCCCCAAGTTTTGAGCTGCTTGGCATTATCCTTCTTTTCAGAGGTGGCAGAAGTCTGCAGCAGTTCCTCTCTGTCACTACACATCTCTTACCTCCAGACTGAGTGAGAACATTCCAGAACCAGAGCAAGGACCACCCAGATGCTGCATGTGCCATAGTCAATGCTGTGGCATCCAACCCATCCCAAAGTTTCTTGATGCTGAAGTACCAGGCACATTTCTACTGCATGGGAATGGGGAAGGAGATCATTCAGACACAACAGCCTGTGGTTGTAGGGTTTGGGTCCCTAACACCCTGGGATGAGTTAGCATCCAAAATGAACCCTAGATTGGATTTTCATTCAATTGAACAAATAAAGCAATCATGAAACCATCCAGCAGTGCTGATATGGCTGAGCTGGATCACACACCACTACCAGGAGAGAAACTGGATGTTCACACAACTTCTTCTTTCTGCCTTATGTGCAGCCAGGAACTAGATTTTACTTTCTTACAAGAAAATAAAAAAGTTGTTGGAAAGCAAAACAAGAATCAAACCAAACCAAACCAAAAAACTCCAAGCAAAAAAAACCAACCCCAAACCAACCAGAAAGAAAATGGCTTCAGGACTGTTCCCCTCCTGCCCATATTTATTCAAGCTGTCTTCCTCTCTCTGCAAATTTGGCAAATAGACTCTGGCATCCCAGCTCAGGGGACACCTGTTAAATAAATGGGCTCAGTCTCTTCACTGCTGCATTCATGGCAGAGTTTCCTGGTTCCCTGAGGCAGCTCATTTTGGCTGATTATCCTACAGTACAGAGGGATTGTTTGTGCTCCTTCAGCCCATCCAGGCACTGCTGCTGGTACCAGGCAGCTCCATGTGACCCCAGCTTTGCTGCCTGCCTGGAATAAAGAAGGATTTTTTTTTCTTCCTAGGTTTGCTGGGGATCCCAAGTAATCAGGTGGGATTCTTGGGGAGGTGAGATTCCAGTTGATTTACTTGGTTTTCCTCTAATAACATCTCTCTGAAGAGAGCTCAGAACTGAACCAAAGCTGAGCTGAAAGCAGAAGTCACTGTTGCCTGAGGCAGAGAGAAAAAAGAGCTTTCTAAGAGGCAGCAAATGATCTGGGAGACCCTCAGAAAAAGACCAAGAAACAGAGGGCATCCAGGAGCTGGATTTTGGTATTGAGGGCTCCAGGATACACATAGGAATTGAAGTGACCCAAGACATAGAAGTGGACCTGCAGAACCTCATACATCATCCCACAGAACATGGAGAAGGAGGAAACACTTCTTCACTTTGAGGATGCAGAGCACTGGTCCAGGCTTCTCAGAGAGGTTGTGGAGTCTTCTTCTCTAGGGACTTTCAAAACATGCCTGGATGCAATCCTGGGCAACCTGCTTTGGGTGACCCTGCTTTAGCAGGAGGATTGGACTAGATGATCCCAGAGGTCCCTTTCCAACCCCAACCATTCCATTTGCTGCAAACACTCTTGAATTAAGGGTGGGATTTCTGTCAAGGATTTAACTGAGAGGAGCAGCCCATCTCTTTCTGTGTGTTTCAGACTCCTGTACCATGTCATAGTCTTGAGGGATCCTCTGTAGTGCCTAGAAAGATTCACAGTTTATTTCTGAGCATGGAATAAACTGTGTCTATCTATAGATTTGGCTCAAAATTGGAACTCTCTGGGAATTCCATGGAAAAAAAATGCCCTCTGTTGTCTTTTTTAGAGCTAGTTATTCTGAAATGGAATGAAACTCCAGTCTCCTGTGGAATGGGAACTCTCACACTCAGTTTAGATGGAGTTGTGAAGGGATTCCCTTTCAATCTTTTTGAAGCATGTCTGGAGCTCACTGAGGAGCCTGAAACTTAGCCTGCCAGCTTTGGAAAAGGTGAGAGCCTAAGCAGTCTGGAAAATCCTGAATGAAAGCCAAATACAGTCTTGCCATAGAACAGTTTTGGGCCACTTTTCCCACCCCCCTCCCATAGGAAAATAGTTGATATTCCAGACACTCAGTTTTCTCTGAGAAAATAATTCCACTGAAAATCTCCCAGCTAAATACCTTCTATTTTTTTCATTCCAAAATGATGTTGCTATCCCATGGATAAAAGGCTCTGAATTCCCACTTTTGTTCCTACTGTGATGGAATCCAGCTTCCCAAAAGAAACAAATCAAGGATTCACAGCCCTCACATCCATGACTGTACCAAAATCACAGAGAAGGAGGAAAAAAACCCCTCACTTCTTATGTTCATCTATATATTGACTGGGAGACAATCCCCTGTTGGTCAGTTCAGGGTCACCTCTCCTGTCCCCTCTTCCCTGCAGGTGCCACCTCTGACTTACTGCACCCCAGGGTGGGACAGCAGATTTAGCAGTGCCCTTGGCTGCAGAGGAGCAAGGCTAAGGCAGAGCCTTTCTGCAGCCCAGCCCTTGGTGTTAACTCTCCCCATGGAGTGTTCTCCCTGCTAGGAGCAGCCACTGCCTGGGAGAACATGCTGCTACCTTCAGAGAGTGCAGCTCTGAGAAGAGACTGAGCTGAGAACTCAAATCCCTGAGCAGAATTAGCTCTGTCTAACTCAAACCAGGGCAGCTGGTCAGACATCCAAGCTGTATATTCCCTTTCAACTTGCTGCTGCTCAGAGGCCCCTTCCAACCCAACTGATTCTATGATTTTATGACTCTCCACCCTTGGATGAATGCATTTTGCAAGGTACAATCCCCTTCTCAGTCTGTAGTCTCTCTTCTGGGTTAAAACCTAATCTTAAATCAAGACAGAGAGAAGCAGATTGTACTGGGATAAACCCAGCTTCCCCATTACCCACCAGCTTCCACCTCAGCTCCAAGAAGCTGCAGCCATCCCAGATCTTCCTTCTTTAGTCCTTTATTTGAATGGGAAGGTGTTGGTGTTGTCTTTTTTAATTCATTTAATATGCATATCAACCATTTAACTAGACTTTTGATCCAACACCTAAAAACATCAGTATTTCCTAACCTGCTTATTTTATTGCTGCCATTTATCTTCATCTTAACAGGGACAAAATCCCTTCCAGGCATGTTGCAAGAGAATATACTGATTTTATTTACTGTACACCTGGTAAGTCTGAACTGGAGCAACACTTTTCATCTTATTAGAAGAATGACACATCTGGATGACTACAACTTATTAAATCATCTCTGCATTTTAATATCTGCCATTTGTGCTGGATGGGAGATGCAGAATCATTTAAATAGCAATAATTACCTGGCAAACCATCTTGGTGGTGCAGTAGTTTGCAGCAGAGTTTTGGCTGCCTTTCCTGAAGGCAGAAAACTGATTTTGGGGGGGGGAGAGGAACTATGGAGGAGCAGAATCTTCAGATGGTGACTAGCCATAGCTGCTAGGATTGTGCCTCTTGTTTTGCTTCATCTCTTGTGAATCAAGTCTTACATGCTGAAAATTGTCATCATTTCTTTGCTGGAGGGGAAGTGAGCTCAGGAATCAGACTGTGCTGTTTATGAACACCAGTGACAGAAGGCACAGAAAGAGGTGAGGCATGAAACATAACTCAGGAGTATTGACTAAGCTCTGCTTCCCACCCAGATTTAGGGTCTCTTCCTAACTCTGCTCAGACACATCACCAGCCTGCACAGATGAGGAAGCCACTGATTTAAGAGCATGTTCATGTAAAAGCTTTGGTTGGGTTTTGCTTCTGAGTTTTTCTGGACCTATTCAGGTGAGAAAAGTTACTCCAGGTTTTGCTAACTCAGGCTTTGGTCTTGCAGCAGGGCTTGGGGTTGGTTTATTTTGAGCACTGGTGAACAAGTCTGACCTTCTTCAAAGCCCACAGATGATCTTCTTCAGAGCCTGCAGAGCTTTGGGGAGTCTCTGCCTCTAACCTCCCTTCCACATCACTGCAGGGGTGGATGAAGCACTCCAAGGATGTGCTCTACATCTGTCTTGATACTTTTTGAAGCTGGATGGTTGGTGAAAGATGCTCCATGCCTAGGAGCTATTGTTAGCACCAGAGCCTTGCCTCTGCAGTGCATGGATCACTCTGTGTTGCCCAGCAGCTGCTTGCTTCCACATGGGTGACTCAAGGAGCTATAAAATAACCAGATAACTAGCCTGAGGTTCTCTCCCATCTACACTTTTAGCCTTCAGCCCTAATTTTAACTTGGCTTCTGTGCCAAAGGTTGTGTATTTTAGATCCCCTGGCTGCTCTGTGTCCTTTAAAGGTGCCCCACAAGTAGAGGGGAGCTGGGAACCCTTTCCAGATAGATAGGAGAGGTATCAGGTGCTGCCAGAGTGGATGTTCTGTTCTGAGCATGGAAAAACTGATGCCAGAGGAAGGAGAAGGCAACAAGGAAAGGTTTGTTTTGAGACTGTGTGGAGGGAGACACTGAGGGGTGGGATATTACACCCCAACCATTCCTGGTACTGGTCTATTGTGAGTGTGATGGGAAAGCAAAGTAAAAAGATGATTTTTACCCCCTCTATCCTTTCTTGTTTCTCTCATCACTCAGCCCTTGACAGGAGTTTTTAAACCCAGACTAAGCTTTGAAGCAGCAGCCTCAATCCTGATCATCTCACTGCCCACACTAAAGGAAGAAAGTGAAGTGGACTCTCCTTCTTCCACATCTGGATTAGCCTCCAAAGGCAACCCAAGGTTGTGAAGATGCTTTGGTCCCATGGAGTCACACCTGAGATCCATGCTCCCATTTCAGAGTGTTCAGATCTCATTGAGAAACCTTCATGATTGCCCATTCCTGCTCTTGGTGAAGTGTTTCTGTTACCTGTCAGCAGCCTTCTGGAGGTGAAGTCTGCCATCTGAAATGGTAATGTGATCATCTGGCTTTGGGCAACAGAGGTGGACAAGACAAGCTTTCTTCAGCCACTCTTTCCTGTGATCATCCCAAATAGCAGCTCTTGTCAGGACTGTTCCCATGGTTTCAGTGTCTGCAACAGCCTGTGTGTGGCTCCAGCCCATGCATTACTCATGGGAGACTCTGATGTTGGGCTGATTCAAGTGGGCAATGGAAACTGGGAGTTGTTGGCTGAAATGAATCCTTTTTCCTAATCCAGTATCCAATTTGAAGTGGGAACACTGGGAGCAGGCAAAACATGAACAAAACACCAGTGTCACCCCCAAGAGCAGGACAAAACTGATGGGAAACACTTCTTGAATTGATTTCACAGTGACCCTCAAAGGACTCTGCACTGTGAGTGCTCACTCCACTGGGGTGGGAAGAGTAGGTTGCAGGTTGGAGGGAAATAGTTGCAACCTGAAGGTTTTCCATACTCTGGCTGAAATAAATGTCCCAGCAAAGCCCAGGAAGTGCTCCTCACCCTTTGCATGTGGCTTTGGTGGGAACAGTCTCTGTAGCAGGGCCTGTGGCAAGAGGATGATGATGCAACAGGGTGATGGCTTTGAAATCAAAAAGAGGGAGATTTACATTAGATGGAAGGAAGAAATTTTTGACACTGAGGGTGGTGAAACACTGGCCCAGGTTGCCCAGAGAGGTGGGAGATGTCCCATCCCTGCAACCATTCCAGCTCAGGTTGTCTGTGGCTCTGAGCAACCTGATCTACTTGAAGATGTCCCTGCTGACTGCAGGGGGGTTGGACTAGTTGACCTTTAAAGGTCCTTTCCCACCCAATGCCTTCTGTGATAGCAATTCCAGAAGCTTCCTATGCTTAGGATCTCAGTAAGGTGTGGGAAGAATCTCCTCTTGTTGGAATCTAGTTTGAGTCCCTCATTTGGGTCATGCTGAGTGCTCTGAGCTGGGGCTCCAGAGGAGCAGTTTCTCCTTGAGATGTCCCAAAGCTACAATTACAAAAGGGAATTAAAAGATCAAATTGGAGAGGGAAATTGGAAAGGGAAAGTGGAGAGATTTGCCTTCCTGAAAAAGAGAGGGGAAAAAACCCCACAACCCCAAACCCACAAGTGAATTGCTGCTGAAAGGAACTGGTTTTTTTGGCAGCTTAGGCACAGGATGTCTCTGTTTACTCCCAGAATGGGTGGAGGCTAAGCAACAGCCAGATACCATGGAAATTAAAGGAAGAAAAATCAACAAGTTGAGATGATGTATTGTGGTCATTAGTAACAGCAGCACATTTCCAAATGCCCATCTCTGCCTGCACTTTCTTCTCACAACAACAATTTTCCTGCCTCTTCTCCCAAATCCCTTTACAGTTTCATTGCTCCATGGCTGGGGCAATCTTCTTCCTTGCCTAGGGTGAATCTTTGTGTTCTGTCTAAAGGGGCAAGGAGATGAGGATAATATTTTCTCTGATCAAAGCAGATTTCATAGTTTGCCCATGGAGGATGCTCTGACCTTAGCCCTTTTGCACCTCTACCTGGTAAAGCAACCAACAGAAAGACTGGAAGAGTGAACTGATGTGTATCTCTGGCAACTTCCCTTCAGACTGGGCAAGCAGAGTTCACAGAACAACCTTTGGCTACTTCCCATCTGTGCAGTCCTAGCTCTGTTCTGAAGTTTTGACATCAGCTAAGAACATCTCAGAAGACCATCTGCCAGATCAGGAGAGCCAAAGGTTCTTCAGTTCAGCTTCTACTGCCTTGTCAGCATCTGTGGAGAGGCTCCCTTTCAGTAGTGGTGTGTTTGGACCAAAAAAGATCAAATTCCACCTCACCCTCTAAGGCAGCAGTGAATTTCCCTCAGAAAATCTCACATGCAGGGAATTACTGAAGAGAATCACAGAATCAAGGAATGCTAGGGGTTGGAATTAAGGGATGGAATTAAGGAAGGCTGAGAGAGTTGGGGTTGTTCAGCCTGGAGAAGAGAAGGATCCAGGGACAGCTTCTTGCAGCCTTTCAGTATTTAAAACAAGACTGTAAGAAAGGTGGGGACAATCTTTTTAGCAGCTTCTGTTGTGACAGGCCAAGGGGTGATGGTTTGAAACAAAAAGAGGGAGATTTAGACTAGAGAGAAGGAAGAAATCTCTTACAGTGTGAGTGGTGAAACACTTGCCCAGGTTACCCAGAGAGGTGGGAGATGTCCCATCCCTGGAAGCATTCCAGCTCAGGTTCTTTGTGGCTCTGAGCTACCTAATCCAGTTGAAGATGTCCCTACTCATTGCAGGGGGGTTGGACTAGATGACCTCTAAAGTTCCCTTCCAACCTAAACCATTCTATGATTCTGTGATCCTCTCTTGGATTAGATGATGTTTTTCAGCTTGCTCTGCAGTTGCAGATCTGGAGTTTGCAAACAATAAGCATCAGATGTCAGGCAGCAAATTAATCTTCTGCTGAAACACACTGCTAAGTGGAAAATGTTTATTTCCCCCTTTCTTTTACACTGTTTTATATCCCTTGCAATTTGCAGATGGCAATGCTAGCAGCTTTTGTTGCTCATGGCTCTAAACCCAAAGAGTTAAAATCACAACCTCCTTTAATTTCAGAAGCAAATCAATCAGCAGATGAAGTAAAATTATATTTAACAAAGAAAAGAGAGGAAAACAAGATGTGCTTCTGGCAAGAGTGTTGTGCTGTGGTGGATTACAGTTAGATGGGAAAGTCTGCTGGCTTGCTTTGAGCAATGACATTGAAAACCTTTCTCTTGGGGGATATAATATCTTTTTTTTGCACTTTTATAGAGCTTTTCATCCATCAGTTTGTGAAGGAATAAGCACAAGCTATTGTTAATGAGGATGGCTGGGACTAATTTGTAGCCTAGACATTTAACAGACAAATTAGAGAGTGAGTTCTGTGCTGTGAAGGATGCACAATGTCAAAAGGCAACAAAGATGAGGGATGGATGGTGACAGAAGCCAGCAGTAGGAAACAAACAGTGATGGCCTAGATCCTCTATCCACCCAGTAATGATCACAATTAACTTTCTTCATTGACATGCCCACAAGGATTAAGGAGCTTTCCAGTAGGGTCTTAAAAATGAAGGAGCTGGAAGGATGACATTTAGGGAGGAGATCTGCAGGGAGACACAAAATGGACATGAAAATCATTGCAACCACTAGCAACTTTAGCCCAAGGTGATGGACCCACAGTGGGTGTTCCTGCTGTCCTCCTGGAAGAGAAACTCTTACTGCTTTACCTGTTTACCTGGCTTAGATCAGGCTTCTTGATCTCAGTCCTACAGCTTTACCTGTTTACCTGGGTCAGATCAGGCTTCTTGATCTCAGTCCTACTGCTTTACCTCATGGGAGGCCACTTCCAGAAGGATGATATGACATTAGGGAATGTCCTAGGGAGGCTGGCAGACCCCTCCTGCTGAAGCCTTATTTTTGTGCCTATCCCTTGTATTATTTTTCAACATGTTCAACTGAATCTGGGCTCTGCACTAAGTTTGGTTTATGTCTTCCAATCAGCTGGCACAAACAGCACCTGGAATGACTGAGCCCAGTGCCTTTAACCCCAGAATGACATCTTCAACCTGTACCAGCCACTGCAGAACCAACAAAGCAAGGACAATTTCAATAATGGGTGACAACCAAAGATGCTCAGGAAACCTCCAAGCCAACAGTCAGTTGTAATACTCAGCAGAAGTTACCTAAACTAGTAGGAACCCAAATCACTGTGATCATAGGCCTGAGGGTTTCCACCACCTTCTCCACTGACCTAATCATTTGTTATGCTTTAACCTTTAACTACAGTTCAGCTTCCAATCTGCAGAAGAAAACATCAGACAACCCCAAAAATATGTTCAAACTTTTTGTCAGCAAACTAAAACTGCTGACTCATGGCTTTTTTTCCCCAGTTGAATCTCAGTTTAATCATCTTGTTTTGCAGGGACAGGGTGTAATTAGAGAACCAGTGGGCATGTAACTCTGGATTTATTATGCAAGCAGCTATGAAAATGACTGTCTTCAGCACAAAATGATAGAATGTCATTAAGAAGAGTGAATCCAAGAGTGAGACCCCAGTGGGATGCCCTTCACATGGGAAAGAGTAATTGGATAAAGTAGCATGGGGGCCATGAAAGCCCAGTTTGCCTCTTTCTGGTGCTTACATCTCCACATCTTTGTCAGCTGTGGAACTGGGAAGTCAATGAGATAGATAAATCATGAGGATGATCTCCACCATATGTAGGCAAGCTATTTTGGTGCAAAGCAAAACAAAAATGTAGTTAAAGCCAACATATTGATGCTAATGTGCCCTTCTGCAGTGACCAACTCCTTCTAGCTGTTTTGGCACTCCTGAATGAATTAAGTGCTGGGGAAGATCATGAACCCTACACTTAGGAGTCACCATTCCCTGCATTGAGTCACATTTCAGCATCTTCTGCAGTTCCAGGGCAGGGTCCTTCACTTAGGTCTCAATATCTCCATGCAATGTTACAGGTTTGGGGAAGAGTGGCTGGAAAGCTGCCTGGTGGAAAAGGACCTGGGGGTGTTGTTTGGCAGCCCTGCTGGACATGGGTCTCCAGTGTGCCCAGGTGGCCAAGAAGGACAGCAGCATCCTGGTTGGATCAGAAATAGTGTGACAACAAGACTAGGGAAGGGGTTGTCTCCCTGTACTTGGCACTGGTGAGGCCACACCTGCTCTCTGGGCATCCTGGGCCAGGGCTCCAACACCCTCACATGAAAAAGTGTATTTTCCTGTTCAGATGGAACCTCCTGGGTTCCAGTTTGCCCCTTGGCCTGTCCCTGACCATCACTGAGCAGAGTCTGGCCCCAGCCTCTTGCCCCCAGCCTTGAGCTCTTGCTCAGCATTTCTTCCCCAAAAGTGTTGCTAAGCCCTGGAAGAGGCTGTCCAGGGAAATGGTGGAGTCACCATCCCTGGAGGGCTTGAAAAGCCCTGGAGATGTGGTGCTGAGGGCCATGGTTTAGTGGTGACCTGGAAGTGTTGGGTTAATGGTTAGACTTGATGATCTCAGAGGTCTCTTCCCATCAAAAGGACTCTATGAAGTTCATGCTGTCATGGGCTCAGGGATGCTGAAGAGACCAAAGTCAGAGGAATGTGTCCAGTTGTCAGCAATGTGATAACAAGAGGGAGGTTTGAAGAACATGGATATATGTGGCCTGGAAAAGAAACCTGGCAACATCCATGTGACAAAACATTGACCTAATGCACAGTTGAGGAAGTGAGGTGTGATGAGGAAACTGTGAAGAAGTGCAGAGCTTTGAACCCTTCACTGAATAAATGGCAAACTCAGCAAGAAGAAGTCTTTCCTTCATCTATTCTTGGAGAAACAAACAAGCAAATGAGCTTTCCCCCTGAAAACTACTGAATAATTCCCCATTCTGATTTATGACAGAAAACCATAGCTGGCAAATATCAACAGATAAAAGTTTGGAAGATCTCAGATGGGAATGTCTAGAGCAATAATTCTCATTAAGCCTGCAGTTAATTTGAAAACCTAGCAGCAAACAAATGACATTTTCAAAACTATTTTGTGTCCCAGGCACTTTCACAGGATGGAGGTAATTTAGAAAACAAATTTTATTGGCTATTTTTAGTAGGAAACTATATTAAAAAGAAGCTAAATCATTTTTAGCAGATCATCCTGATGTCAGGATACTCAGCTATTGGTATGCAAGGAAATACATAGACTGGAAGAGATATATCTCCTAGGGAACCCTCTAAAAATACCTTTAGGATTATTAATGTTATAGATAAAGAAAATTAAAAGAGCAGTGACAGAATGAGAGCAGGTGGTGAAGAAAGAGGCCCATTCCCTGGTGTCTTCTAGAAAAGATTTAGGAAATGGCCAAATGGCTTTGGTGGCTCAGACTGTGTGGGGCTGTCAGGCCCTCCCTGTGACTGGCAGCTTGGATCTCTCTATTGCTTGGGCTTCCATCCCCAGCCACTCTGAGTGTAGCTGTGTCCTCCACTTCTTCTAACCTCTACTCCCATCTCCTTTTTCTCCCCTCATTTTTCAGCCCCTAGAGGAAGGACATATGGCAAGGGCAGCACCATCCCTGCTTCATCTCAAAAACATTTGCCCTATATCAAAGGAATGTCATGGATTTTCTTTTTCCTAGAAAGCTTCTACCTAATCAGTTGGTTTCTTTAACCTGTGATTTTGGGGCTGTTGCCCTGGGTGGCAATGCATGCTGGTTAAATATTCAGTTAAATAGGTTTGAGAAAGTAAGACTGCAAGATTATAATTATCTTTGGCTTTAATATAGCTTTTCTTTGGCTTCATCTTTCTCCTCCTTTTTTTTTCTGGGCAGGACCACAGAAGAGAACAATGTTCTGAGAACATTTCCTCAAGACCTCCTTTATCTCCTTGGTTCTGATAACATTTCTTTAGAGGCTTCCCTGGGTGTTGTCACATCATCACAGAATCATTGTGGTTGGGAGAGAGCTTTGAGATCATCACATCCAGCCATGAAACCATCATGTCCTGTGAGCCATAAATGAAGAACCATCTTCAAAGGGCTTCAACAATGTGTCTGGGTTAAACTCTTTGTGACATAAGACCTTCCTTCTGGAAGCAGGGCTAAGCTCTTGGTGGAAGGTGTAGGAGCTCTGTATACTGTAAGTACTCAGGGCCTTGGTTTACTCTTAAGGGCATGATTTTAGATGATGGTGGTGAGTTGATGGTTGGACTTGATGATCTTGGAGGTCTCTTCCAACCTGGATAATTCTATGATTCTCTGATTATCTTGCTTAGGAAGATGTCACATGAAACACTGACCACAGCCTTTCTAATTCCAGCATGCAACATCTGCTGCCTCTCTCCTGCTCACAAGACCCATTACCCTGTCTTGGGAAAACAACTCTTTGTTGACTAATTTGATTGGTTCTGATAAACTGAAGATATGGAGCTAGCCCAGGAGCCAAGATAATAATCCAAGGCTGGGAAGTAAGCAGGGACAAGAGGAAAGAGCAAGGCATTTCAAGTGACATACCACACAAGTAGAGGTTGAAAGAGAGGAAATTCTTGGCCATTTGGAATGCCTACATACTGTCTTAATCAGAGAGATAGAGATCACCACCTGACTGCATGGTACAACCTGCTGGTACCTTGTTCTAGCTGGCTTTGGGTGACTTGCTTTTCTTGTGCTTGTTAGAAAGCCTCAGCTGGAGAAAGCTTGAAGAGAAATCAAGATGAAGACCTGGAAACATTCAAGGCCAGGTTCAATGAGGCTCTGAGCAACTTGATGGGGTTTGAGATGTCCCTGCTCACATCAAAGGGGTTGGACTAGATGACCTTTAAAGGTCTTTTCCACCTCAAACCATTCTATGATTCTATAAAGCAGGATGGATGACCTCAACCTCAGCAGTTCTCCTTCTTCCCTCCTGGGGTCAGCAACATTTTTCCCATAGGGTTACAATTTCATCTCAGATGCCCCAAAATGATTTCCCTTCTAGCCATGCCCCACCTGTATTTAGAGACAAGAGTCCTGAGTCAGATAATGCCAACTTCATCTTGCCAGCTCCTCCATCAGTCTCCAAACAGTAAGTCCCAGACAACAACCCTCCCCCAGCAATCAATCCTCTTGCTTCCCTCCCCTCCACCAACCCATCCTCTCGCCAAGAGCAAGAAGAGCTTCCCTGTTCCCAGCATCCTGGCACTCTAATTAACAGGTTTCTCACAAAGTCTAGACATTTCCTGAATTGCATGTAAAAAGCTTCTGCTCCACTTCAACCCCATTAATCCTGCAAGCCCAGGCCCAACTAGGCTAATGTTTCTCCATTGGCTCTGGGTGAATTACAGTGGAAGTGACAAGTGTGAGACTCCTTGGCAGTGACTCTCTGCCCTTCACTCCCATATTTTTGTGGTTGGAAGGAAAGAGATGATAAATGCCTGGGAGGCTTCTGTCTGTCCCATTGCAGCAGGAATTCAGTAGGGTGGGAGAGTTCAGTGCAAACTGGATAGCTGGTGCTATGGCTAGCTGAGAGCTGGGGAGGAAAAACTCTCTCTCAGGCACTCAGGGTGCCTGTGTTGATTGTGTCATAGATGTAGAAGATGCAAGAAGGTTAATGGGGCAACTATAAACTCTTTTGGTACCCCAATTACTTTCTACAAAGCCTTCCTTGGCATTAAGTTCTGCCTTGCTTCCAGGGTCCTAAGTAGAGCTGTTTATAGTATTTCCTTTTGAAGTTTTCTTCTGGATAAAACAGACATTTTTTCCCCTCACATAAACAACAAAAACCCAGTAAATCATTCTTTGTAATTTCCAGATTTTCCTGGTTTTAGTGATACCTGGAGAAGCCTATAGAAAAATCCATCAATGCTCCAGCTGCAGTTTTTCTATCCTTCAGATATTGCTTAGTATTGAGAAGTTCTCCTCTGGGTCTCCTCCAGGTTAACCAGCCCCAGGGCTCTCAGCCTTTCCTCCTGACAGAGATGCTCCAGTGCCCTCAGCATCTTCCTAGCCTCCACTGGACTCTCTCCAGTAGTTCCCTGTCTCTCTTTAACTGGGAAGCCCAGAACTGGAGCCAGGACTCTAGCTGTGGCCTGACTAGGGCAGAGTAGAGAGGGAGAAGAACCTCCCTCAACCTGCTGGTCACACTCTTCTAAATGCATCTCAGGAGATCATTGGCCTTCTTGGCCACAGGGGCACATGACAAGTCACCAATAATTTCTCTCTTTAGTCTATTCACCAGGTGCTTTACCAATATCTTTGTGCACATTTATCCTCACTACAAAATCAAATGCTTTGGGCAGGTTTGCTGCTCTGAAGCAAAGGCAGAAGAAGCCATAAGGCACCTTTGCAACACCACATCAGTTTAATCCCACCTCAGCAGACAGGTGATGTCCACCACTCCCACATCTGCTCTCACATTTGAAGGTGTCTCAAAAGCTGACTTCAAAGATTCATGCAGTCTTTTGCCTGATCTTTCAGGATTCCAGGGTGGAACTCACCCTACCTCAACATTCAACATAATTCTGTCTGCAGATATGCATGGCAATGCTCTGGGTTTCTGAATGACTCCAAAAGGCTTCATCACCCAAAGGTGATATTAATTTTCCCCTCTCATTGTTATGGCCAAGGGAATAAAAAGAAATAGTCACTGTACACAGTTTCTTAGCCATTAGAAAGAGGTCATCTCTACCTAGCACTGGGCCCCATATCATTGCTGTCTTTTTCTTTCTTGGCTTTTTAATTGGTGTCTTCCTGTGTTTTCCCTGTGTGGCTTCTCAACACCTCAGATATCATTATTCAGCTCAGTTGTTATCCCTTTCCTTTTCCATCACCACTTATTACTCTGCTTCTGAGTTTCTAATCAGCATTTGCAGGTTGCTCCCAAAGCCAAGTGTTTTGTGTTTCACCAAACAATGACCAGGAAAACAGAAAATGAGATTCCCTCCTCCAAAGGGAGGTGCTGATGATGTTCTGCTCAAGCTGGACCCTTCAACACAGGTCTCTCTTCACATGAGCTCAACACCTCCCCTGGAATGCTTGTGCAGAGCAGCAGGGACTGGGTTTTCTCACATCTCTTCCCCACTAGCAGGCTTCCTGACAGGACTTTAGTTAGTCCCTGAGAAGTTAAATCTATTTTGTTGTTTTGTCCCTGGTGTGCAATGTCCTTACTGACTTCTGTACCAGTCTCCAACTCAACAGAACCAGTAGGATTCATGGAATCACAAAACCATAGAACCCTAGAATGGTCTGGGTTGGAAGGGACCTTAAAGATCATCTAGTTCCAACCCCTCTGTCGTGGGCAGGGACACCTTCCACTAGGTTAAGTTGCTCAAAGCCCCATCCAACTTGACCTTGAACACTTTCAGGGAGAGGACAACCACAATTCCTCTGGGCAATCTGGTCTAGAGTCTCACCACCCTGACACTGAAGAATTCCTTCCTTATATCTGATCTAAAACTCTCCTCTTCCAGTTTAAAACCATCAGCCCTGGTCTTATCACTACACTCCCTGATAAGAAGCCCCTCTTCATCTCCAACCTCTTTCTTCTCTTGGTTTAGTGCTGGGCTTGGAAGTTGGTGGTTGGTTGGAAGAAGGGTTGATGGTTGGACTCAGTGATCTTAAAGGTCTTTTCCAACCTAAATCATTCCATGCTATTCTTCTCTGATTCTTCCATATTACTAATAAGGCTGTTAAGCAGATTGATCTGACATCCATCTGCACTGTGAAGCAAGTGACATCTCCTTGTGACTCATCTGTACCTTAGATCCCAAAGCAGGACACACAGCTATTAAGCAGGACACACTGGATTGGGATTCTGGAGATCTGGAGCTTGTCCACCTCTCTCTTATTTATCTTCTGGACATCTTCTGTTTGTACAGGGAACCTATTTCCTTTTCTCCCTAAGTACAGAGGAGAGACAACACTGTCCTTCTAGCAGGAAGAGTTTCTCAGGTCATACTGGTTGAAGTTCCTGTGGGTACTTTGTCACCTTTGGCCACATGGATGTATCTGTCCTGAGAAGTGGAGTGGCCAAGTGGCCAGTCTGAAGGTGACTCTGTCTGTGGATAAATAGAGGTTTCATTGTCCTGTGATTCCTCAGCAAAGAGCAAAGGAGACTTTTGGTCACCTCAGGTACTCAGCACCTCCCTCAGTCACTGGAGCTAAACCCTTGCTCTTTAGCACTTAATCAAAGACATTAGTAATGTTTTTTACCAAATCTAAACTTTCTTGAGAGCATTCTGTGGGTATACACCAGCCTGGATAAAGGTTATTCTTTGTTTTCTATGCATCCACCAATTTTAAACCCAGCAGTCCTCTGGGAGACAATAGTAATTAATATCATGAGCAATACTTTGTGAGACTGTTTCAAATGCCACATCATTAAGTGGCATATTAAAGCTGCAAATTTCCTTTCACCCAATAATTTCCTAATTCTGTCAAAGAAAGCTATTTTTCATGCTATAATTCCCCTTCACCCCTTTCAATCCATACCCTGCTGCTTGCCACTCAGAATGTGGTGCATTTTATGATGACTTTCTTTCTGCCACCCCACAACTCTGTGTGTGAGGCTTTCATCAAGAAAGGCTGGACTGGTTCTGGCCACAGGATAATCATGATGTGACTTTCTGATGAGTGAATCTGCCTCCTTCCTTCCCAGTCCCACATCCTGAGGAGTCTTCAGGGCTGAGCTGGGTTCAGCTCCTGGCCTCTCCTTGCTCTGCCTGTTCCAATGTGTCATGGCAAAGAGGAAGACATCTGAAGAATGAGGAGTTGTGGCAATTAGAAGGTAAACTAAGATCTTTCTAATCCTACTTGGAAGATCAAAGTAGACCTGCAGGAT
The DNA here is from genome assembly GCA_013399015.1 of Galbula dea. Classification (NCBI taxonomy): domain Eukaryota; kingdom Metazoa; phylum Chordata; class Aves; order Piciformes; family Galbulidae; genus Galbula; species Galbula dea. Next base: position 415,793 of record VWZX01002526.1, on the reverse strand, counting down.
GATCTGAAGTGGAGATTCTCATTTCCATGGCCCTGCAGGCAGCAGCTGGTACCTTTAGGCTCAAATTCTCTAAAGACAGTAGGTAGAAAACTCCCAGAGGATTTATCCTAATTACAGCAGTAATTACTCACCTTACAGGGTGGGTGGCTTTGCTAGGTTCCTGCTGTTGGGAAAAGCAAGTAGAGATAGTTCAGGGAATGTGTGATCACCACACCTACAGCTAACCTTGGAAGGGTCTTTGGTCAGCTGTTGTGAGCCCAGTTCTTGTCTGGAGTTGCATTAATAGAGGGCAACTGTGGAGATGGAAACTGTGCTGCTGTACAAAGCTGGCATTGTCTCTCCTTCAGTCAGACTCCTTTGGCATAGTGTCAGCCTTCTGGCTTCTACATGGAGAGGACTTGGTGAAGGAACATCATTTAAAGAGGTCTGTAAGACCAGCTCTAGGGGCTCAGTCTGTCCACCAGCCCAATGACCTTGCCTGTGACAGCTGCTGCTCATGAACACTTAGGGGAAAGAGCATAAAAAGGGGAGGTATAAAGAGGTAATATTCTTCCATTTCCTGGGTTGGAGTACATCTGATTAAATAAACATCTTGGTCAAAACAAATGGGGAGTAAATTGAGTCAGTAAATGGAGAGCTAGTCAACAGAGAGAGTGGAGTTCAGGACGTGAGTCATCTGATCTTGAAGGAGATTAAGCAGGAAGATCAGGTGACTCACTCCTTCAAAAAGTCTATTTCTCTCCATTAATTAAACAAGAAAACTTGCTTTGATACCTTCAGCCTTTGATACATCCAGCTACATGGCCTGAGCCAAACTCAGGCTGGTTGGTTACTTCTTGAACCTGGAGAAGTGCAGAAGGATTGTTCATCTCTTAGATGATCTGGTAGATGATCTGGTAGATGATCTGGTAGATGATGTCTTTGATCACCCCACAGATGTTTTCCTCCCTGTTTTCTTTCTAAGGGAGCTGAAAACATTTGAAACTAAACATCTCTGATGTTCTCCTGCCACTAGCTGGAATATTTCACCCCTCTTCAATCTGTTCTGAACCTTGGATGATCTTTGGAGTTGGTTCCTTTGACTTTACTGTGAACAAACTCCCATGGCTGACTGCCACCCTGTCCCAGTCACAGAAAGCTGGATATTCTCTCTCTTGCTTTTTGGGTTTTCTTTGTTTTGTTTGGGCATCTGGGGTGGGAGGTTTGATGGATGAAACTTTGCAAACATGCCATTTTTCCTTCTGGAAGCTGAAAATCTTGATCAAAGGAAGAAATTTTGGACACTGAGGGTGGTGAAACACTGGCCCAGGATGTCCAGAATGGTGCTTGATGTCTCATCCCTGGAAGTATTCAAGGTCAGATTGGATGGGGTCCTGAGCAGCCTCATCTGACTGAAGATGTCTCTGCTGAATGCAGGATGACCTTGAAAGGTCCCTTCCAACCCAACCCATTCTAGGGTTCTATGATTCTGTGATTAGTCCCCATGGAAATTAGAGGGAATATTGCATCTGACAGTTCATTGGAAAACCAGGCCTTTATGGGCCATGGGCACTCAGGGTCCTCTGGGATAAAACAAAATAAAGTAAAATAAAATAAAATGAAGTAAAATAAAATACCTCTCTGCTGGCATAACTTTCTCTGTGAGAAGACCATGCAATTCTGGATGGTGAACACCCTCCCTAGTACCTCTATTTATTCCCCTTCCAAGCATCTAACCCCTGCTTGGTGAGGTTGTGTGATAAAATCCTACCCTGGGGAACATATCCTTGAAGGGAATTTTAGTTCATTCCACACTTCTTTTATGACCTTTGATTTTGCTGCTTTGATTGTTTTGTTTGGGGGGGATTTTCTACCTCTATAATTTCAAGATAAATCCATGGCAAGCTAGGTAAGAAAGTGAATGCTAGGGAAGATTTCAAGTCTACCCAAGTGTGGGCAAACCCAGCATTTCCAGCTGGTTATCTTCAGCTACTTTCATCTATCTTTCTCACCTGCCCTTGTCTCTGGTCTTGACAAATGCATCCCATGCAGGTGCACAGGGAATTTGCAGGTGGAGGCAATTGTTGGGAAGGAAGGATATTGGGCAAGTCCTGTTCCACCTGCTCTGCTCTCTCACAACAGAGCCCAGCCATGTGTGAAGAATGGTAATTACCTCTTGTAAATCAAGAGAAGTCAGCTTGATGTGCTGAATTTTTATTACCCCTCTCCCTGCCTTTTTTCTCACCCCCCTCCTCCCCCCTTTTTTTAGGCAGGATTCATATTCATACATATGTATATATATGGAGACAGGCAGAAGGAGAATAAACTCTTTAGTATGACTACAGGAAATTGGTTATGGTTGTTATTTACAATGTGGTGTTTCCAGGAACCCAGAGGAGATCAGGGTTTTACTGGTCAACAAACTGAAGTAACCCAGGACATTTCTAGTCTGAACAAGCAGGGCAAAAGAGGGCAATGAAGCTGGTTCAGGGTCTGAAAGTGAACCCAGGATTCAAGATGTGGCCTCCTCAGTACAAGGGGACAATCACTTCCCTAGTCCTGCTGGCCACACTCTTTCTGATCCAAGCCAGGATGCTGTTGGCCTTCTTGGCACACTCCTGGCTCATCTTCAGCCAGCTGTTGGCTAACCCCTCCAGGTCATTTTCCACCAAGCAGTTCCCCAACCACTCTGCCCTAAGTCTGTAGCATTGCATGGGGTTGCTGTGACCCAAGTGCAGGACTCAGCACTTGACCTTGTTGAACCTCATCCCACTGGCCTTGGCTCTTTGATCCAGCCCAGCCTATTCAGATCCCTTCCTACCCAAAATTTGCCTAAAAACAAGGTAGAAAGCATCCACCTTTCAATCAATGTCATGTCAGGTTTTGAAGGGAGGAAATTTGGTATCAAAACAGGAGGCTGCAATGGTTAGGCCAGAAGAAAACACTCTCAGCCTGTTGCTTGACCACAGCTTTCTGCTGCATTTTAAGCCTCACCTGGTTCCTTGTGTGACTTTCAGCTGATAAAGACAGAGCAGCATGGAGGATCTCTCCCTTCTGTTGGCAGGAGAGGCAGAACCACATCTAACCAGCCAGCTTTTTGTTGGAAAGAGTATAATTCCTTCATGATGAAGCATTTGACCCCCAAAAATAACCAAATTAATATTTATCAGCACAAACCAGCTAAAAGGAGAGAAAGCCAAGCCCTGGGAGACACAGAGCTGCAGCTGCCTTCTTGGTTAATGATGATTTCCTGTCTCCCAGGTTTCTCCACACCATGTTCAATTTGATTGTGTGGAAAAGTCAATGTGCTTCCCCTTCAGCTCTGCTGGCCATGTGAAACTGCTCTGAGAGCTTGCTGTAGGGTGAAAGTGCTTTGCAGCTCTGTAAAACAGGCATGCAGCAAAGCAGAGAGGGTTTAAAGGAACAAAGAAGGAGAACAACCCAACCCATTTTCATATTGGCTGCTGAATCTCTTCCAGCCTCCAGCCCTGTTATCCTTCCCCTAGAATTAGAAAGACCTGTTGGCAGAAAGTGGGGCTGCTCTTTGACAGTTAGCAGCTTATGATTTGGATCAGTGTAGCAATTCTCTTCTCCCCTTAATAACACCACTTTGCATTTATCTAGTAGTTACATATATCTATTTATATATCTATTTCTGCTACACTAGGTTCTGCAGGAAGCTCTGGAAGAAAGGAATTGTGTCCAACAGTATTGATGTTGAGTGGTCAGGTTCATCTCTGCTCTCAAACAAACAGGTCTGCAAAGCCAAGTGTCCTAAGGCTTTTATTTTCCTCATCCACTATTAAAAAGAAGAAGTTGGATACAGTAGAAAATGTGACTTTAGGATCTGGCAGCTACAAGAGGGCTTGTGGAAGGAGCAAATATCTCCTTGTCAGGCAGATGAAACACAAATCTGTATGGAAAGACCCATATACTCCTTTAATCCAGCTCATGCTTTCCTCAGAGGTCTCTAACTCTCCTCCAATGACAACTCAGGCCTCTGCATGGTAATTATGTTTCCCCTTGCAAAACTAATCCTGAAGAGATTTGAGTTGGTTGTGACCAAAATAAAACTAGGCTGAACTGTTCAAGAAGAAACCAGAGATCCTGAGCCTGCACAGAAACTGCCCAGCCACACACAGAGCCAAGTAGCAGTGACAAGGAAGCAGATTGGAGTTTAAAGTCACCCTCATGGGGAACTCTAAGAGACTCTTCCCTTCCCTGTGAGGTCCAGTTGAGCTAAGCTGACTGATCCATGGCCAACTTGGTCTTCTTCTGCTGGGGAAGGGCAAACAATTCTAAATACCACAGGGGTAAGTCAATGGGTCATTATTTTTCCTTGGAAAAGCTGCATCCTTCCTAGGATTATTGTCTTGCAGAGGTTTGGGGTATTTTTTTGCTGTGGCAAGGGTCTGTGCAGGGTTGGGAGAGCTATGTGCTCTTGATTTTACTTCTAGGTTTGTTGGGAATGTTACTTGTTCTTGCAAATAGCCACCTTCAGCAAAGTGCTCTGAAGCTGGGCTGAAAGCTGATGAGTGCCTTCTGCCACTGGCTGGCTTCCAACCACAGCCACCACCTTCACTCCTGCTCTGTTTATTTGCTTAAGGTTCCATCCCCAGCATTGTCCAAGGGATGAGCTTTCAGGTTTGATCAAATCCTGCTTCACACCCAGAAGCTTCATCTCACCTGGCAGGTGCTGGGAATCTGGCCAGGCCAGGAGCTACCACAGTTGGACCAAGGCTCTCCCAGAAGTGTAACCCTGCAGTGGAAAGAGGCTCTGTGGGGCTCTGAGCATCTCAGCATTCATGTGTTACCATTACCACTCCATCCTGCCTGTTTGAGACTGTTTCCCCTTGATTACCTCCTTCAATCAATACTAATGGATTTTCTCACAGTTAATTCCCTTCTTTTTTGCTTTCTTCTTTAACTCCTTTCCCACCATCTCTCCCCAACCCTTTCCATCTCTGGTGTCTGGAGTCCTTTCCAGCTCCCCTCCCTTGCATCAAATCACCTTTTCATCACAGGACTCTAATTTATACAACTCCTCCTGCTTGCTTCACTTAATTGTCTCATTCATAACATTCCATCCTCTTCTCTTTGCAATTCATTCAGACTAATCAGGCTACTTAAAAGAAATCTCTATTTTATTTGGGTTTCTTTCTTAATTGTAAGCATCCTGATTTACCTGTGTAAATGTGGGGTAGGTATTAACCAGGACTGCTTCTGACTCCAAGGCACATCATGTCTCAGCCAGCCAAACAGCATGTGTGGCTCAGTTTCACACCCCACCCTGTCACTTCTGGTTTCCATGCAAAGCTCTGAAATGATCTGCTTGAGGTTCAGGCATTCAGAGGATTTCTTAAAACCTCCAGGGGTGGTTAATAATCAAAAAGGGGAGGCAGAGTGGGAGGTGAGGGTCTCTGAAAGGTGTTTTGCTCAAGGTCAAGAAACAGGCTGTATGTAAGTGGGTCTGTGGTAGTGTTAACTTAGTGGGAGACTTAGAATCATAGAATGGGTTGGGTTGGAAGAGACTTTTCAAGGTCATCTAGTCTAACCCTTCTGCAGTGAGCAGGGACATCTGCAACCAGATCAGATTGCTCAATGACCCAAGGTCCAACTTGACCAGAAATGTTTCCAGTGATGGAGCATCTACCACTTGGTAATAGAAGCAGGTTTCATCCACGTGTGATGTCTTCATAGGAAATGGTTTCTCTCAGCTCTATGATTTGGGGAGAGAGAGTCAATATGGTATTGGGCAATGGCTTAGTGGCATGGTGGTGAGAGGTTGATGGTTGGACTTGATGATCTTAGAGGTCTCTTCCAACCTTAATGATTGTGTGTGAATATAGTCAGTGGAGCACTGCAGAGTTGGATATAATTCCTCTTGTGGTTAAGAGTAAACATCCCTGTTATTGGAACCAGTGACTGGAGGCATTGGCAGTGCTGAAATTGTCCCTCCCTCATGCAGGACAACATGAGGAATGATGCTTGTTTGAGGAAGGAAACAGTGGAGGAGATGCACTCTGATGATGTTGATGTTCTCTTTCTCTCTTTCTCTTTCTCCTTCTCTTTCTCTTTCTCTTTCTCTTTCTCTTTCTCTTTCTCTTTCTCTTTCTCTTTCTCTTTCTTTCTTTCTCTTTCTCTCTTTCTCTCTTCTTTCTTCTCTTTCTTTCTTTTTCTTCCTTCCTTTTTTTTTCTTCCTTCCTTCCTTCCTGTTCTTTCTTTCAACTATTTCCAGACTGTTGGACATCACTATCTTGCTCCTTTGAGGAGGTGCAGTGCTTCTGACTGTGTCACAGTTACCCAGTGCTCACTTCCCTTTCTGGGTGCAAACTATCATCTCTGCAAAGAGACCATCATGTAATTGATGACATTTATGTGGATCAAGGAGGTCCTGTATTGAAAAGATATTTGCTTTCTTCCAAAGGATAATTAAGTGCAGAGAGATGGAATTGCACAGAGCCTGTGTTTTCAGTCCTAGGTTGGCCAGGGACTTCAGCCTGTCAAAAAGCCTAAACACAACCAGGCTTGGTTAGCTGAATAATGTAACTGCAACTGCTAAAAACACTGTTGGGAAGCCTATAAATGCCTCTTTCTGAGATCCTTTCTCTTTGCAAAAATATCTCATCATCCAGTTCTTGCTAGGTGACATGAGGTGAGGCTGCTGGAAAACAGAAGGATGTGGTGTTTATAAGGGAGGAGGAACTGGCAAGGATTCTGTGCAATGAGATTGTCTTCTCCCCTCCACCCATCACTGGAACAGGTTACTCAGAGAAACTCTGGATGCTTCATCCCTAGAAGTGTTCAAAACCAGCCTGGATAGGACTTTGAGCAACATGGTCTAGTGGAAGGTGTCCCTGTCCACAGCAGGGGGGTTGGAACTAGATATCTTTAAGGTCCTTTCCAACCCAAACCATTCTGTGATTAATTGTGTGATTTATCTCTCCTTTCCCCTTCCTTTCCCTTCCCTTCCCTTCCCTTCCCTTCCCTCCCCTTCCCTTCCCTCCCCTTCCCTTCCCAAGGTTGGTGTGGGTCAAATTTGGCTACTCACTAGGGACAGTTATCTACTGATGAGGACCCAAAGAACCAAAACTAACAGCAATCTCTTTGGGGCAGGCACTATTTATTTAGTGTATCCCATGGAGTGTGTCACACAGTGGAGCCCTGACCTGGTTGAGACTGTCAGGAGTAATAAATAAATCAGTATTAATCATCGTGAGCAGCAGCCACCTTGGGATGAGAAAATGATTCATTACTCCAATCTGCTGAATTATTCACTCTTCTGGTGGAAGAGAAAAAAAAAAATGGCATGAAATATGAGCTCTGAGGAAGTGGAGGTTTACAGCATGATAAGGATTTTAGTCTGGTAGTAGAGGTAAACTACAGCTGGTGTCAGAAAAGAAAATCTCTCTGAGATTTGTGATGCAGAATCTGGGAGTGTTTTTATCCAATAAGGTGTTTAATTAAAAATATCCCTTCTTTTCTCTACACTTCTGTGCATTCTAAGACAGACATAGGTTGGTTAAGTCTTCCCCATTCTCAATGAACCACACAACCCAAAAAGAACAACAAAGGAGAAAGTTGAAAATTCCTTTTTTTTATTCAGACTTTTTTTCTCCTTCTTCTTCTTTCCAAATGAATTTGCCCTGCAAAACTCCTTGTAACAGCAGGACTTTTTAGCTGCCTGAAGTATGAGCTTCTAGGAGTAAGGATTCTTATAACAGTGTGGAGAAATGATGTGAATAGGGCAGGGAGGAAGAAATTCAGTCAGGCAAATACCAGGCAGCACATGGCTGAAAGCTAAAGTCTTCTGCATGAGGCTCCCAAGGAAAAGTCTGCTGAAGCTTCTCATTTGCACAGAAAACTAAGTTGCACTCAATATGTTAGTGATTAGATATCAGGAGAAGGTTCTTCCCCCAGAGGGTGGTGGAGCACTGGAACAGCCTCCCTAGGGATGCAGTCATGGCACCAACTCTCCTGGAATTCCAGAAGCACTTGGCCAATGCTCTTAGCCACATGGGGTGACTTTGGGGTTGTCCTGTGCATGGACAGGAGTTGGACTCCATGATCCTGGAGGGTCCCTTCTAATTCAGGACATTCTGTGGTTCTATTCTATGATTATCATCTGGATACCTTTACCTAGGAGGCTAATGAGTACATGAAGCACAGAAACATGTTTTTCAGCTGTTTCTTTAACTTAAATTTCCCCTTCAGTTGGCCACTGTGGATCTTCTGGAGCATCATGGCTTATGGTGGCATCTTCCCTTCTTCAGCAATTCTTAGCCCTGATGCTGTTGTTCCTATGGAGAATGTCATATTCACCCCTTCATGTGTCCTGTGAGGCAAAACAGAAAGAAGAGAAGAGGGTTTCAAAGAGGGAGATGTGCAATTTAATGAAACTAAGGAAGAGGATCTCCTTCAGAGAGATCAGAACAACCAGTATGAAAACCTTCTTTCTGCCAGTTTCCTTCTCCATAGCTGGAGCACTGAGGTGACAGCTACCAGTGCTATCAGTGCTGCTTCTCCCATTGAGATGTGTTCCTTGTGCTCTGCTAGAAGACAGATTTATTTGGAGTGAATTATTGCATTTCCATCATCTGACTCTTGGATAATAATCATTCTGGCCATTTGGAGATCTGTTTCTAACTCTAATATTATCTTTCTGGAGGGCACTTTTGACTAAACAATATTGGTTTTTACTGCCTGTGTAGGAAATAAAACCACAGCACAGAAAGAACAATGTAGATGAAACAAACCCAAGCAATCAAGTGCTTTCAAACCTTGACTTTATTGGAAGTATTTGGAGATGTGAATGAATTAGGATATTGGTTTTCCTGTCCACCCAAGTCTTTCCAAAGGCTGCCAGCAGGGGATACACCTTCAAGAATGTAAATGAATGCCAACCTAATGAGATCCCATTAATATTATTAAATTACCCAGAAAACACTATTCATCACTGTAAACTCATTTAGGAAAGAAGAAACTCAACTGAATTACTGTAGGGTCCTTGGCAGTTACCCAGTAACCATGATGAATAAGGCTACTTCCTGACAGCTCCTTGACACTGATGTTGCTCTCAGAAGCTTCCCAGCACCTCATCTTCAAATCTGACTTCAGGAGAACTGTTGTGCCCTGAGGAAAAGTCACATGGAGGGAGGAGATCCATGTCCAAGATGATGGAGAGAAATGAGCATCCATTTCTGCTTTCTCTTCTGCCAAGAAGTCCCTCCTCACCCAGCAGGCCCAGCCCTAGCCACCATCCTCTTCCTTCAGACTGCTGGAGGCTGTAGGGTAGAGTGTGAGGAGCACAGTCATCCAGTTTCATCCATCCTCTGAAGCTCAGATGATGAATTAGCACAGATGCAGCAGACTGATTAGCATAACTCATAAAAAGCAGTGAACTCACAGAGCAGGGCAGGGGGAGGAACCCACAAGGGAGAAAAAGAAACCTTAAATTAAAACCAGGCTATGTAAGCATGAAGACAAAGTTCACCTTCCAGCCTGGGGTGAACAATCCAGCATCAATCAATCTACTATTCCAGCAGAAAGTATGGCATGAGAGAGAGAGAAAGTTGGGATTTCTTCTATATTCTTGTCTTCTAGCACAGTTGGCTTCCAAGGGGTTGAGTTCCCCAGTGCTCCCTCCATTAGACTACCCAGGTAGTATGGGATACATCTGGGGCTGGTGGTTGCACACCTGTGGTGGTAGCACAGCCCTGTCCAAGGATACTCTGCATCTCCATCCAGGTAAGGACCAGGAGTGTTTGTTGTTGAGATGCTGACTGAAATGGTGAGGAATCTTCTTGCCAACCTGTTGCAGCTGCCTTGGAGAGCCCTGACACAGGATGATAACACAGGGATGTTTTTGTTAGTGCTTAGACAGAGGCAAGACCATTTCTGCTTCTCATCCCACCCCACCAGTGAATAGGCTGGAGGTGTCCAGGAAGTTGGGAGGAGACCAAGCTGGGACAGCTGATCCCAACAGACCAAAGGGATATCCCATACCATATGACATCATGCTCAGCATAGAAAGCTGGAGGAAGAAGAAGAAGGAAGGGAAGGACATTCAGAGTGGTGGCCTTGGTCTTCCCAAGTGACCATTACACATGACATAGCCCTTTTGTGCTGGAGGTGGTTGAACAACTCCTGCTGCTGGGAAGTTGTGAATCAGTTCCTTGGTTTGCTTTGCTCTTGTGCAGGGCTTTTGCTTTACCTATTAAAATACCTTTATCTCAATCCATAAGCTTTCTCTCTTTTATTTTCCCAGTTTATCCTCCTCCATCCCACCAGAGTGGGGAGAGAGCAAGTGGCTCTTCAGTTGCCAGCTGAGGTTAAACCATGATGCTGTCCAAGCTCTCCTCATGTCCAGCTTGCTAACCAACCCTTCTGGGCTGGTGATTTTACACTGAAACCCATCTGGTAACATAGAGAAATGGGGTATATAACTCAGAACAAAACCATTTGGTCCAGTTATCTACTTCAAAGTGGCCCACAAAGAGATCATAGCTTTCTGAAGAGCAACATATTGACCATACACAGCCTGCCAATAGCTCTTGGTTTGTAGACAGTTCATGAGCCTTTGGCTGGGAGCATTGAATGGTTTGGCCTGTGGCCATTTTGGAAGGACTCTGCTGCTTTCATCTGTTCTTGGACATGAACTTGTTCAAGGCCTGGCTAGTATTTGGGTGGGAGAGAGCTTAGGAATCCTGGATGCTCTACTCACAAGCCAAAGGAATGGAGGTAAACAGCAGAAGCTGATTCAGAACTGACTCTTAGAATCGTTGTTCTTGCCAGCCTGAGCATTAGATATTGATACAGGGCAAGGTTCTGGGTGGAGATTAGCTAGTTAAGGGATAAAAGAGGTTTAAAATGCAGGAGTTTGCATTTAATGTTGTCATAATTACCATAGAATCACAGAATCATTCTGCTTGGAACAGACCTCTGAGATCATCAAGTCCAAGCATCCACCTAACATTCCCATGCTCACCACTATACATGGCCCCAAGCACCACAGCTACATGTTTTTTGATCTCTTCCAAGGATGGTGACTCCACCACCTCCCTGGGCAGCCTGAAAACCCTCTCAGTGTAGAAATTCCTCCTAATATCCAACCTGAACCTCCCCTGGTGTAACTTGAAACCATTTCCTCTTGTCCTATCACTCCTTAGCTGGGAGCAAACAATGATGCTGTAAGTTTTGGTTCTATTTAATTTTCTCTGAGATCATGCTAACATGAACCAACCTGTGCACAGATATCATAGCATAGCCCTTAACTCTTGTGCTGCTACCAAAAATAACCAACACATGACCCTCTTCAGTCAATGTCAACTGAACATGTCCACTACCTTTGGGTGACCACCTGGGACATCCTCAAAGTGAAGTTTCTAAGCAGTGTTGAAGGCTCAAAGTGAAAAATAAACCTGGCAATGCATTCAGCTTCTGCAGGCTGAAGAGATCTTGCTTACATTTGAGTGAACATCAATCTTTTAAGAAGTTTGCAAGCAAAAATGACAGGTGTGGAAACAGAGACATCAAAGATGTCCAGGTCAGGACTGAGAATAAGAACAAACAAGACATAAGAAAAGGATATTTTTTCCTCCTTTCACTTGTCAATTAATAGTCAGGTTTTGCCTGAAAGAGTTTTGTGCTTTGTTTGGAGGTGCCTTGTGCAAATGCATCTTGATTCTGATGTAACCAGAGTGTTCTCATTATCTCCAGAAGGAGTGGATATAGCTAATTAGGCAAAGATTCAGAGACTAATACAAGCCTTAGAAGAAAAGATAAGAGAATAGAGGTTATTAGGCCACTTCTTTTAAACACTTCCTTAAACTGAACTGGTTCCTCCTGTATCTAGACCAGTAACATATGTTTACTGAAAGCATCCTACCTGAGGCAGCAAAGTGTTGTCAAGCCCTGGAACAGGTTATCCAGGGCAGTGGTGGAGTCACCATCCCTGGAGGGGTTCACAAGATATGTGGATGTGGTGCTGAGGGCCATGGTTTAGTGATGACCTAACAGTGTTGGGTTAACAGTTGGACTTGATGATCTCAAAGGTCTTTTCCAAGCAGAATGATTCTATGATGCTAAAGACATCAGCCAATGAGATTCTGCCTCTTCCCTAGTTTCTTTCAGTGATTAATCACCACTAATAATGTCTGACTTTCCTCTCATTTGGGTTTCTCTGACTTCAGCTTTCTGCTTTTGATATTTGGGGTTTTTTTTTCAGTCTCAGTTTTAATCAGAGTATTACACTTTTTATTATTCCCTCAAAAAATCCCTTTTCCACATGAAAGTGAGCTGAGCACCCACAACTTCCCCTGATGCAGGTGCATCCATGCCACAAAACAAACAGCATGTCCTCTTTCTGTCTCATTGAATAAGGAGTCTTTCTCTACATCTTAACTTCTAGTGCAGTGTTTCCCAGATCCTCCAGTGACCTCTAGAAAAGGAAGGGCACCAAAAGTGACACAAATTCAGCCAGTACCAACTTGAGCAACCTTATTTGGAAGTACAGCATTGCTTTTCTTTCCAATTCCTCTCTCCCTTGGTCATCCAGCCACAGGCTGCTCTTTGCCATGACCTTGTGCTGGAAGGTGATGGCTGAATGTCATTCAGCTCTCAAACCCCCTCCTTGCAGCCCCCATCAGCTAGAAAATCACATTCTGTCCTGGTAAGCATAGTCCATGTTCCTTCTTCTTGGGATTTGGTTGGATGTGTGGATTTTACTGCAGTGGATAAGGTTGACTGGTGGGTCTAGCCTGCTCTGTAGGACTCCCCCAGCCCTATCACCCATCACTGTTCCTCAGCTTGATGTTTTATATTCATTTCCAGACTAGAGGAGGATCAGTGCAGGTTTAAGACTGATCCCTGCAGAATCTTGTTAGAGGAAGAAGTGTCAGACAGTGGTTTCCCACTGTCAGTCAGATGTCTTACAATCCATTTAACATGATAATGATGGTTTTGGAGTCTGGGTTTTAACACTGATGTCATCCATCACTTGAGTCTTCATCCACAGAGATGGGAAAAATCTGATGGGCAACCTGCTCTAGCTGGCCCTCCTTGAGTGGGTGGTTGGACTGGATGATATCAAGAGCTCCTTTCCAACTGCAATGACTCTGAAACCAAATTCTGTAGAGATGTCTGTGCTTCCTCCCAGATCACTTCTAGCAAATGCCCTGAATAAAATCAGACTGAGGATTTGGCAGTGCTGCTTGCCCATAAAACCATGTTGACTGGCAGGAGTTATATGCCTGTCCTTCTGCTCTTTACCAACTAACAGCTGTATTTCAATGCTGTGTTTGGGACTGCTGTCAGCTTAAGCAGTCTATAATTTCAGGTTTGCCCTTTTAGGGTGTGAGAATAGCCATAACTCTTAGTGAGACTTCTGAAATGGCTCTGGGATTCCAAAGTCTATGAAAACAACATTACCAAGGCTGAAAATCTCAACAAAGGTGGAGGTGTCCTAAAACACAGCAGAATTGTTTATTTAAGGCTTATCCTTCTTCTGTAATTCCATTAACTGGAGATGGTTAGATTGTTGGCCTTTGGCATTCTGGACTTTGTTCTTATCTTGTTATATTTAAAAGTTTTCCTTCCACAATCCTTAATTCCTGCCAGTTTGGGATTTCCTCACCTTACTTCCTCTTTCTGAACACTTTAATTGTCCTTTTCTGTTTGCCCACTCTGATCTGGGATTTGTAAGTACATAAATAAAGGCCAAGTAAAGCAAATAATAAGAGTAGATAAAAAAGCCAACTGCAAGGTCCTGCTCCTGGGTCAAGGAAATTCCCTTGTATCAATACAGGCTGGAAGGTGAAAGGGACTGAGAGCAGCTCTGTGGAGAAGGACTTAGGGGTACTGGTGAGGAGAAGCTGGACATGAGCCCAAAAAGCCAACCTGCCAAAAAGTCTGTCCCCAGCTTTCTTATAGCTTCCTTTAAAGACTAAAAGGCCACCAGAAGGTCTCCCTGGGAGCCTTCTCTTCTCCAGACTGAACAACCCCAACTCTCTCAGCCTGGCCTCACAGCAGAGGTGTTCCAGCCCTCTGATCAGTTTTTGTGGCCTCCTCTGGACCTACCCCAGTAGCTCCATGTCTTTTCTGTGTTGAGGACTCCAGAGCAGAAGAGATACAACTCAAGAGTTACAACATCTGCTAAGACACTTTTCTCCCTATCTGTTAGAGATTGAAGGATATCTCCACAGGGTGATTCATCCCACCATAATCTGGGAGGGGGGTGAGATGGAAGGAGAGAGGAAGATGAATCACCTCCCTAGGTGCTGATCTTGTTCAGCTGAAGGAGTCAAGCCAACTAGCTTAGTAGGTGCCCACTTCCTGGGGAGGTGTGATGAAGCCAAGTCTAATCACAGCTTGTCTATACATGGCTGACACCTCTGTTATTAAATTGGTCACATCATGCCCAGCTGCTAGGCATAATTGGTTGTGGACAACATGAAATATTCACTGTGTTATTGTTAGAGCAGTCCACTGGTTACTCCCTTCAAATAGAAAAAAATAAAAGGTGCCTTTAACACCCACAAACAGTCCCATGTCTCTCTTGTCCCACTGATACATCTCTTTCTTTGGGTTTTGTTTACTTTGGTTGGTATTTTGTTGTGGTTTGGGGGTTTTTTCCCATCCAAGAATTTACTTGGAATCCTAGAACTGTCAGAGTTGGAAGAGACCTTCAAGATCATCTAGTTCCAACCCCCTGCCTGCCAGGGACACCTCCCACTACAGCAGGTTGCCCACAGCACCAACCAGCCTTGCCTTCAAAGCTGCCAGGGATGAGGCTTCCACAACCTCTCTGGGCAACCTGTGCCAGTGTCTCCCCACCCTCACAGGGAAGAACTTCCTCCTCAGATCCAATCTAAATCTCCCCTCCTCTGGTTTGGATCCATTCCCTCTAGTCCTATTCCTACGTGACCTCCTGAACAGTCCCTCCCCAGCTTTCCTGTAGCCCCCTTCAGCTCCTGGCAGGCAGGAGAAGGTCTCCTGGGAGCCTTCTCTTCTCCAGCCTGAACAACCCCAACTCTCTCAGCCTGTCCTCATAGCAGAGGTGCTGTCCTCCAGAGTCCACACTTCAGTCCATGCTCCAGCCACCTCCTCTTTGGTTTACCACCAGAACTTGCTCTACTCTCTTCTCCTGGATTTTTGCCACTCTGTGGCTGCCAGAGTTTTTAATTCTCCAGCCAAGCAGCCTCTTCCAAATCTAATCTCTGGATTCCTCCTTACAGATTCACAGACTTTGAAAGTTTGAGGTAGGAAGAGACCTCTGATGGTCATGAGGTCCATCCCTTCCACTCAAGGAAGGCCCCTTAGAGCCAGCTGCCCATATCCATGTCCAGATGGTTTTTGAATATCTCCAAGGATGGAGGCTCCACAAAGTCTCTCTTAGGTCAACCTGTGCCAGTCTTCAGTCAGCTTCACAATGAAAAGAAACACATCTCCTGATGTTCAGATGGAACCTCCTGTGCTTCACTTTGAGTTCATGGCCTGTCACTGGGCACCACTGAAAAGATCCTGGCTCCATCCTCTTTGCACCCTCCCTTGAGCTGTTTATAGACCTTAGTAAGCTCCCTGCTTGCACCTTGTCTTCTCAAAGAGTAAGGGACCTCTGTTTGAGGTAAAGCTTCCTATAGCCTTATCCTAAAGGCTTTGCTTCTTGAACCTTCTGCTGGAGACATCTCTGATCTGAATACATCAAGATCACTTCTCCCCAGCTGCTCACTGGCTTCTGGTTTGTTTAACATGCCTGGATGCTTTTCTAGGACTACATCCAAGGTAGGCTTTGACCTTGCTGCTCCTTTAGTTAACTGTGGTGTACACAGAGCCTTCCAGAAAGATGTGGTTGGTTCCCACAAAGTCTTCCTGCAAAATGTGGCAGGGGCACTAAGTTTCCCCACTCTCATCCCTTTGTGTTTTGAGAGGATACACAGACAGGGAGGCAGCAGCTTCCCATTTTTCACAGATGCCTCTGTAAGGCCAAGAATAGGTTCTCACATTCATAAAATCAGCACAGCCTACCCTCAGGGAGGCAAGAAACTAATTTATTTTTGCCTTTTCTTATCATTATTTCATCTGATAGCTCCTCTTTGCTGCTGAGAGAGTAATGTGCATTTCAGCCATGTCTTCCATTCTGGGAGTCTCAAAATACCAAGAGGATGAGTGACTTCAGCCTCCTACCACTTCAGCCAGGGTTGTTATTTTCAAGTTTCTCTTGCCCATATTGCTGGGCTTGCTTGGAAAGCAATAGTCTTCTATATATTGAGGAATAAGCCATGTGTTTTTAAGCAGAAAGAGATATGGGCTTGAAAAAGAAAATAGTCACAGTGGAGGGAGATACCTGAGCTGAGATTAGAAGAACCCATCCAGTTACTGACAGCAGTGCAGCAGCACAAACTCTGCCTGAGCTCATTATACCTGGCTCTAAAACCTCAAAAATTGGGCCTGGGGAAATTCAGTGGATGAAAAGATGGCTATGACTTGACAGTGTTCACTCCTAACCCAAAAGACAACCATAGCCTAGGCTGCATCCCCAGCAGCATGACCAGCAGGTCAAGAGAGGTGATTCTGCCCCTTTGTTCTGCTCTGGGGAGAGCTCACCTGGAGCACTGTGGCCAGCTCTGGGGTTCTCAACACAAGAGAGATGTGGACTACCTGGAAGAGGTCCAGAGGAGGCCACAACCATGATCAGAGGGCTAGAAAACCTCTGCTATGGGGAAAGGCTGAGAGAGTTGGGGTTGTTCAGCCTGGAGAAGACTCCAGGAAGAACTTCTTATGGTCTTTCAATACTGAAACAGGACCTGTAAGAAACATGGGGACAATCTTTTTAACAGGGTCTGTAGTGATAGGACAAGAGTTGATGGTTTTAAACTAGAAGAGAGGAGATTTAGACTAGATCTAAGGATGAATTTTTGTCCAGTGAGGTTAGTGAAACACTGGTCCAGGTTGCCCAGAGAGGTGGCAGATCCCATCCCTGGAACCATTCCAGGTCAGGTTGGATGAGGCTCTGAGCAACCTGGTTTAGTTGAAGATGTTCCTACTCATTGCAAGAGGATTGGACTAGGTGACCTCTAAAGGTCCCTTCCAACCCCAAAACCATTCTGTGATTCTATGATTCTGTGGCTTTGTGCTGAATTTTCACTGGCTAGGTCACTGCACAAGAAGGAAGAACAGTTCTTGGGAAGGAGAACCAGAGGCTTCCCAGGCAGGTGGATACCTTCCAGTAGCCTCAGAGTTCTGGAGGCTTTTTTTATGTGAAACCTGTAAAAAGGCTGTTCCTCTGCCAGTGAAGAAAGATTAATAACATGTTAATGATTTTGTATGTGTAATGAGTGAATATGGCATTGGGAAGCTCTGCCAGGAGTCTTCTGCATAAATGGCTTGTGCCACCTCTGGTTTTCTCTTGGTGATTGTCCCCCATGGCCTTTCATCTTCTTGACTTGTCTTAGCATGACACAGAGTCATTAAGGTTGGAAGAGACCTCTAAGACATCAAGACAATGGAGACATGACACAAGCTATACCTGCTGTTTCCTTCCCTTTAGGTCAAGTATGGGTTTTGTGATGGCACCATGAGCCAGGAGGACTGAAAGGAGATCCCTGTGGTGGCTGAAGGGGCTGGAAACCCAACAAATCTTCTTCCATTGTCAGGGAAGGAGGTTCCCTTCACACACAACATTTGTCTGCTTGTGTCTCTTTCCTGCCTGTAAGTTACTGTGTAATTACATCACGGTGGGAAGTACTCATTAAAAAGCTGGAACCATTAGCAGAGGCACTGCAGCCTCCTTCCTTTTGTGCAAAATTAGATACTAGCTCCAACCCCAGTCCTAGCTGCCTTCATATCCCTAAATCAAAGTCAAGCATTTCATTAGAGAGTCTGCAGTGTATGTCTATAACTCAGCAGCAGAGTCTCTGCTCAGCCCTAATGTGTTGCATTTAATTAACATTTAATTAGAGGTTGTTTTTTTGTTGTTTGGTTTGGTTTTGTTTTTTTTTGTGGGAGGTGCAGAAGTATTTGCCAGACAGCTCAGGAACATGAATCCACATCTTTCTTACTGGACACTAGTCTTGCAGATCATAGAAGCACCAGAGTTGGAAGGGAGCTTCAAGATCTAGTTCCAACCCCCCTGCCTGCCAGGGACACCTCCCACTACAGCAGGTTGCCCACAGCACCAACCAGCCTGGCCTTCTATGCTTCCAGGGTTGAGGCTTCCACAGCTTCTCTGGACAACCTGTTCCAGTGTCTCCCCACCCTCACAGGGAAGAACTTCCTCCTCACATCCAATCTAAATCTCCCCTCCTCTGGTTTGGATCTATTCCCCCTAGTCCTACCCCTACCTGACCTCCTAAACAGTTCCTCCCCAGCTTTCCTGTAGCCCCTTCAGACCCTGGCAGGCCACAAAAAAGGTCTCTTGGGATCCTTCTCTTCTCCAGGCTGAATAACCCCAATAATAAAGGCTGCAAGTTGAAATCACCCTTTCAAGTTAGGTAGATCTAGTCCCAAGGATACCTTGAGGTTCATATGTGAGTCTGGAAGCTTTTTAGGTGCTGTGGCAGACACCTAGCACTTCAGGTGGTCCAGTCATTTCCATGGGCAAGGAGGAACCATAATAGTTTTCCCCATGGTGAGGGGTATTTGGTGGCCTGTGTTAGGGCAGAAGTCAGAGGGATGTGCTCTGATTTTAAACTGTTTATGTACACAGTTCTGTGTTCCAAATAAGAAGCAGGTCAACAGGTGACCTAAGGTCTCCTTTGGAGGCATTGGAGTGAACTAAAGCTGCCTTAGAAACATAGAGAACATCCAGGCCAGAAACCTTCTTCAGGTAACCAGGGTGGTTGGAACTAGATGATCTTTCATCTCCTTTCCAATCCAAACCACTCTATGACCTAGGTAAAGACTTCCAGTTGCAGTAACCACCCTTCTCTCAGCTATCTTAACACAGCTAAAACAAAGAGCTAGGGTAATGACCATTGCATGGACATCTTTCTCTCCACAGACTCTCAATGCAGGTGACATGTTTCTATCCCCACCCCTTACCACCCTCACACACTGGCTGAACACAACATTCAGCCAAATCTGGACTGTCTTAGGGCATAGATGTGACCAGTGTGACAAGTAGCACCCAAACATAGAGCAGAGCTGTGAACTCCTGGGCTCATCACTCCAGGCTCCTGGAAAATGACAACCAACCCATTTAATTTCTCCTACAGCTTCACTTCTGAGCAAGGTTTTTACCTCATCCTTGTCCTGGAAGGCTTTGACCTCATGCTGTTCCTCAGCCACTGCTGTGCTTACCTTGTGGTTGATGGGAGAAGTGACCCATTTGGAGAAGCTGTCCTTTTCAGAGTGTTGCTGTGGGAAGGAGAATCTAACCAATGTGACAGATCTCCTCCTCCTGGAATAAACCTATTTCCTGGCTAAAAATAAGAGGAAAGAAGGGAAAAAAAAAAGGAGGGCTGGTTGGTTGGTTTTTTTGCTCCTTCCTCCACCTGCCTACCTGCCCAATGGAAAGCTGTTGAGGAGAGCTCAGCTCATTGCTGCTCATTTCTGTGGGCACATGGGTGAGAAATTCTCTCTCTGATCCTCTGCAGGTTGGGTGGCTTTTCCTTGGGTATCCTATTCCCTAGCTGGTTTTGTTTCAACCCCATTTCAGAATACCAGGATACTCTAGACCTTCAAGGGAAAGAAAAACAGAGAAGAAACCAAATCCTATTGTTTTTCCAACAGAGAGCTGGATTTTCCTTTTCTGCCATCAGAGTGTAAGTGCAGCAGAGCTCCAGCAGGATGGAGATGGTGAGGTGTAAAAGAAGGGTAGAGGAGAAGGAGTAACTAAATATAAGGAGGAACTTCTTTACTTTGAGAGTGATGGAGCACTGGAACAGGCTCTCCAGAGAGGTGGTGGGGTTTCCATCTCTGGAGACATCCCAAACCTGCCTGGATGCCATCCTGTGCAACATGCTCTAGGAGAACCTGCTCTGAGAGTGGGGTTGGACTAGATGATCTCCAGAGGTCCCTTCCAACCCCTAACCTTCTGTGATTGTGACTACAGTGAAGGTGGGTCTGATGCACAGAGTGCTTTCCTACCTAGGTTAGTGGGTCTACTGGACCATTGAAGGCCAGATCTCAGCTGGCACCATTTGTGTAGCTCCTCTGAGGTTGATGGGACCTCAGGTGGACTAAAAGATGATTGAGTCAAAGGGCTTTTAGATGATGTAGTTCACTGAGGTGAAGCAATAGATGTGTCTGGCAGGAGCATATGGGAGCTGCAGGTTGTAATAACCTCTCCATGGGCTTCATCAAGGCTTCTCTCTCTTCTCAGGGAGTAAATCACACCAGCTCAGGCTGCCTGAGCCTTCCTCCCTGCATCTAGTTTGTGATGAAAACTCAGGTCAGGTCCCCTCAGATCCATGGGGTGAAGCTGAGTTGCATCAGCAGCAGGTTGGGCTCTACCTTGTTTGCTAGTGGTGGGCTTCTCATGGGAATCAGAAAGAGGAGGAGAAGGAGGTAAAAATCAAGGAAGCAACAGGAGTTTGATTCAGTCTGGAGATCTCTAAGTTGCCACTGATCAAATCCAAGTGCTTTCCTCAAGTGGTAAGTAAGATTGCTTCCATCAATCTCCAGGAAGGCTTCAAGTGGAGCCTTCTTCTCATAGTTGTCTTCATCCTTTCAGATCCAAGACACACTTATTTTTCAAAGTCAATTTATTTTCTGCATCTTCCTCCTCCTTTCAGCTTCCTCCTTTACCACCACCTCTAGGAGAAGGTCCAGGTCCAGGGAGCTGCTGAGTTACTTTCCAAAGGCACCACAGCAGTGCTGTCTTTTATTTTATTATATTTGATTTATTTTTTATTCTAAAGGAGTTTTGCACCTTTTTCATCACTCCACTTCGTGGCTTCCACTTTATTTTCCAGATCAATAAAAAGTTATCCTTCTCTTTATTGTTTTATACCTACAGGGAAGAAGGGAAATGTGAGGAGAAGGTGAAGCCCTAGGTGGCATTTGAAGCAATGTTCACTTTCCACAACAGCTGCTTTCTCTAGGTTTAGATGTCATCCTTGCCACAAGTACAAGATAAAATCTTCCAAGGGAGCACAGTTTATGGTTCTTGTGGGATCAAGAAGGGGGAAAGACAGACTGTGGCTGTTTGCTGCATGATTACTCTTCTCATCAGCAGGTCTCTGCCACAAACTAACATCATGCTGGCAGCAAGACATGGCTAACCCTCAGAGTTTACATTCAAAACTCAACTCATTTCACTGGTGACTTGTCTTTCTGTAGATGTCCTGCAGAGTACAGGTTAGGGGTTGAGCTGCTGGAAAGCCACTCCATAGAGAAGGAGATGGAAGTCTTGGTGGACAAGAAGTTGACTCTGAGCCAGCAATGTGCTCTTGTGGCCAAGAAGGTGAATGATTGCCCAGGGTGTATTAAGAAGAGTGTGACCAGCAGGTCAAGGGAGGTTCTCCTTCTCTACTCTGCCCTAGTCAGGCCACAACTGGAGTACTGGGTCCATTTCTGGGGTCCCTAGTTGAAGAGAGACAGGGAACTACTGGAGAGAGTCTAGCAGAGGCTAGGAAGATGCTGAGGGCACTGGAGCATCTCTGGCAGGAGGAAAGGCTGAGAGCCCTGGGGCTGCTGAGCCTGGAGAAGAGCAGCCCCAGAGGGGAGCTGCTCAATGCTGAGCAATAGATAAAGGTTGGGTGATAAGAAAATTGGTCCTGTCCTTTTTCAGTGGCCAGGGACTGGCCAAGGCGCAATGAGCACAAACTAGAACAGAGGAAGGTCCACCTAAACATAAGGAAGAAATTCATTCTTTGCTGTGAGGGTGCAGAGCCCTGACCCAGGCTGCCCAGAGATGTTGTGGAGTCTCCTTCTCTGGTGACTTTCAGAACAAACCTGGACATGTTCCTGTTCAACCTGCTCTAGATGCCCCTGCTTTAGCAGGTGAGTTGGACTAGATGATCTCCAGAAGGTCCCTTCCAACCCCTACCATGCTGTCATTCTGTGGTTCTTACTATGAGGTTGTGGATCAGATGGGTTCAAGATCACAGGATGAGAATCATTACACCAGAACGTTTTCCACAGCTGTTCTCAGAGATAGATACATGTCAGGGACACCATCAGCAAGATGCCCATGGTCAGATTTGCTTCCTGCAACCCCTGTCTCTACATCTAATCCCAGTCATCAATGCAGGTGAGCAATGTGGTCAGGGCAATGGGGGAAAATCTTAGTTGCAATTATTTTAGAAGGAAGAAAAATAACAACAAGTGTTTTTTCAACACTGACATTTTCATATGACTATTTCTCAGACCTATTTCTGCAGCAAAGACAAGGTTTATCTGTCAAGAAAAGCTGAAGTGCTGATCCTTGCCTGGCAGCCCTCACCATGTTTGTCATTTCTCCTTTTGCCTTCAGGCAGGTAGCTGGACAGCAGGAGCCAAGGCAGGAGTGGGAGGAGAAGACAGGTAAGGAGGTAGTCAGCCATGGGGGCAGGAGGGGAGGGGCTGAGCAAAGGGGAATAAGTCTGTAAACTCTGAAACAGGGAAGGGAAAGGGAAAGGGAAGGGAAGGGAAGGGAAGGGAAGGGAAGGAAAGGAAAGGAAAGGAAAGGAAAGGAAAGGAAAGGAAAGGAAAGGAAAGGAAAGGAAAGGAAAGGAAAAAGAAAAGAAAAGAAAAGAAAAGAAAAGAAAAGAAAAGAAAAGAAAAGAAAAGAAAAGAAAAGAAAAGAAAAGAAAAGAAAAGAAAAGAA
Organism: Galbula dea; assembly: GCA_013399015.1. Lineage (NCBI taxonomy): Eukaryota > Metazoa > Chordata > Aves > Piciformes > Galbulidae > Galbula > Galbula dea. The sequence goes on along the minus strand of VWZX01002526.1, from coordinate 393,067 downwards.
AAGAAAAGAAAAGAAAAGAAAAGAAAAGAAAAGAAAAGAAAAGGAAAAGAAAAGGAAAAGAAAAGAAAAGAAAGAAAAGAAAGAAGAAAAAAAGAGAAAAAGAGCTGCAGCTAGAGCTAGATAGAGATGATAGAGATAGAGATAACTAGAGCTAGAGCTAGTGCTAGAGAGGTAAAGCCAGTTTGGCACAGGGCAGGATGACTTAGTTACTTGCAATCTCTTTTTGGAGAAGAGATTTCCTATTTCCAGTGTGCCATCTGCATTGTTTGACAACCACTTCTGCTTTCTGCAACCTTCCCTGTGTCTTCTCCATCCTACTCCTGACCCTGCTTGCACTTCAGCCTGGCACTCAAACCTCTTGAATGATTCCTGCCATCAATCCCGACCCCACAGCTCTTGGATGTTGCTTTGGGGCAGGCAGAAGTAGTTTTCCAGGCTGTTAGCTGGCTCAGAAAAAACCTATATTTCAGTGTATATAAATATTTCACCTTGAGTTTTCAGTTCTCTTTTCCTTCTAAGGGTGATCACTCAGTCAAAGAAACTGATTTTGGTCCAGTCCTGGACAACATGAAGCAGAAACACTACAGAACAATTCAGAATCCCCCCAGGGAAAGAGGCTGTGCACAGGGATTTTTCTTTCTCTTTTTTTCTTCTTCATATTTCTTCTTTTTCTTTTTCTATTTCTTTTTCTTTCTTTTCATTTTTAATTTCCCTCTTCTTTCTCTTTCTCTTTCTCTTTCTCTCTCTCTTTCTCTTTCTCTTTCTCTTTCTTTCTCTTTCTCTTTCTCTTTCTCTTTCTCTCTCCTTTTCTCTTTCTCTTTCTCTTTCTCTCTCTCTTTCTCTTTCTCTTTCTCTTTCTCTTTCTCTTTCTCTTTCTCTTTCTCTTTCTCTTTCTCTTTCCCTCTTTTTTCCCCAATTTGACACCTGATCTGCCTGCAAAAGGCCTGGGACTTCAATTTCCTTGCATCATCCTGAGAAATAGCAAGGTGAAATCTACCCCAGGCTTTTGCTTTCCTTCAGCCCCTCATCAATCTTAGCAGCCATTTATTGCTCCGTATTTTACCAAGCAAAAGAGATTATGCCTTAATTATTTCCTTGCCTGCCTTTGAGGGTTGCAGGAATCAGGCAAACAGAGTTCCAGTCCAAATGATCAGTAAAATAAAAATTAAGCCATCCATTTTCTCTTTGGTGATCTTGTAATTGAAATACTCTGTCCTTTTCAAGCCCCACGATGCTCAAACAGCTTCCTTGCCCTTTGTGATCAGTAGAAGGAACAAGGTTCCTCCAGCCATGGGTCACCCTGCTTCTGAGAAGTGATGTCCAGAGGTGACTCTCAGTCTCTGCTGACTGTTGTAGAAGCAGATGCCTCATTTCTTTTTCAGCTAGCTGCAAGAAATCTGCTGTTAGAACTCAATCTCCCAGGTTTTCACCTGTAAATCATCCCTGAGAAGATGTTTTTAATCCCTTACCTTGATGCCTCTTTAGAGGGCAACCAGGAAGGCACAGCCCTAACAATTCCTTTGTTTTGTCTACAAGCATCTTGAATGATGAGTGTGAATTGATCACAGTGTTCAGCCCTTCCAGATTTACTGCCATATGGTGGCCTTTAGTGGAACTCCTCCCCTCCCCTCTCCTTGTCCCCACACTGCTAGCAGCCTCAGGTGTGCAGAATGGCTCCAGGAATCTGTGAAGGTGATAAATGTTCTCCATTACCAGGGAGATTGTTTCAGGTCTCTTTGCAGTTGGTTTCACTACAGAAATGCTTCCAATAAACCAGGGCTTCTTATTATTCCTTTATTCCACTGCTTTCTAAGTCTCCACCACTGCACCTTTCATTAGTTCTTGGGGATTAAAAAGTTGTACAATGTTGTTTTCAAACTTAATCCATCCTCTGCTCTCCTCAGGGATCTGGTCTGGAAGATGACTTTGTGATGTGCTTTTCAACTCCTATGGCTTGGCCAAATAGCTGCAGACCAGGAGAGCAGAAGAAGCTCCTGACTCTTCAAATCTTGCTGCCATATGGTCTCAGGTAAGAAGAACCATGTGCAATGAATGACCTTCAAGCTGGGGTTGTAGGAATTACTAGAGGACAAATCCCTTTTTCCTCCAGGAAGAATAGAGAAGAAAGAATCTGAGAACCATAGAGTACCCTGAGTTGGAAGGAAGCCACCAGGATCATGGAGTCCAACTCCTGTCTGTGCACAGGACAACCCCAAAGTCACCCCATGTGGCTAAGAGCATTGGCCAAATGCTTCTGGAATTCCATAATTCCATCCAAACTCTACCACTGTGCTCTGCAGATCTCCTCCACCCTTGGCCTGACTTCTAAGGAACCTTAGTGACATGGCAACTCTTCAAGAGACTTTTAATGATCTCCCTGGGGCTTTTCTTTACCCTAATCATATTTACAGTGCTTTTATACCTACCTAAAACAACAAAGAGATCAAAAGCCCTTCTGGGGGGAGATCTGTAGCCATTGGTATCCTGTAAAGGAAAAGACATCAGAAATTGTGGTAAGGAGAATTGCTGCTGGACCCATGAGAACCTTCCTGGCTGCTGTAGGTTTAGTGGTAGGACATGTTCCCCTTCCTCTATGGCTTTCCTTGCATCACAGAGTGACAGAATAAGTAGGGTTGGAAGAGATCTCTAAGACCTTCAAAGCTGAAAGAGCCATAAAGTCTCTGCTGTAGTTTGAAGGATATATCTCACCTAAGAGCCCCTTGACTGCCATGCTGCAGGAGCTCATCCAAACCATGCATGATGACCTCTACAGAGAGAGAACCCCAAAAGATTCTTGGTGTAGGAAGGTGGGTTGCTCTAAGACCTGTCTGGGCATGCACCAGCTTCATGTTATTTTTACTGCTAAGCCCCTGGGTGATGCCACAGTGCTCTGAGTGCTCTTGGGTTCAGCAAAGCAGGAGGTGGGGGTTGGTTGGATGAGAGGTGTTCCTGCAGGTTCCTCCTACCTGCTTCACTCTGCCCAGCTATTTCATTTCTATGAAGAATTTCTCTTTGCTGTCTGACTCTGTGGGGTTTGGGGTTTTTTTCTGGTGTTGCTTTGTGTCTCTAGACAGCTGGTCTGTTCCACCTCCAAGTGAGCCACCTCTAGGAAAAAAATACAGACTGAATCAGAAGAAAGTCCTGTGCTCACCCAGTGTGAAGCACAACTGCCCTCAGCTGAGTAGGCAGGGGTCTCTTACAGAGGCCTCTCTGAATATTTCTGAACACATATTGCTCCTTTTTGGCCCCTCTTCTCTTCTCTTCCTCTCCCAGCAAGGCTTCACACCCATTGCCATCACATTTGCTGCCATTCAGTGGGCACTGTGCTTCTGCCTGCGTGAGTCCTTCTGCAGAGAGATGGAGATGGGGAAGGGGGGAGGGAGAAAAGCTGCTGTGTTTTCTGTCAGATGGAGTTTAGTAAATAAGTGTAAATAAGGCTCACAGAGCCATCCACAAGTTTAAAAGGATCCAGCCAGAAATAGCAAGCTGGCAGGATGAGCTCTGCTCAGCAGCATCACCCTGGCCATCGACTTCTGTTTGTACATTTAATTATGACTTTTCCCCACCCCTCCTGGGACTGAAGCAAAAGCTGATGGAAGAAAATGTGCATAAAGGTCTAGGAAGTGACCTGGAAGTGAAAAAAAATACCCCAAGACTAAAAAAAGGCTCTGTGAAATGGTTGTATCTCAGTCATGGGCTGAGCAGCTTTCTTTACTCCTACATTTCATCTCATCTGTGTGTGAGGTGCTAGGATTTTTTGCTTGCAGAAGGGCACAGAGGCTCACCTGCCACTCAGCCCCATTCTGCTGTGTGGTTTGCAGAAAAGAATGACAGCAGACATCTCCTCATGCCATGAGGGCTTCCAAAAATGGGTTGATAGAATGTCCCTCCCTCCAAAACCTTTCCATGGAGAGTTTTGGAGATCACTCTGGACATGCCCTGAACCAGTGGAGTTTTGGTTCATGGTAACTGTAGAGGAAGGAGATGCTGAGCCCAGCTCTGAGGGGTGGGAAGGGACTGTCTGGGTTCCTGGACTGTGGTCTGGATAACATCTAATTAAACTTGACCCACTGAAAATTAGTTATATAGACAGATTATTGATATATAGATACAGATATATAGATAGAGATATATAGGTATAGATATATAGGTATAGATATAGATAGAATCACAGAATATTAGGGGTTGGAAAGGACCTCTGGAGATGATCTAGTCCACATATATGTTTTTGAGCTGGTTATCTAGTGTTCCACCATAGCAAGCAGCTGCAGATGGGCAACTCCAAAGGCTCCTTCAGCAACTTGGCAGCTGAGATACCTGAGCTGACTAGCTCCCCAAGAGAGGGATCTAGATGCAGATCTTTCAAAGGCAAAGCTGCACTAGATGCAGATCTTCCACATTAACTAAGATGAGGCAAAGACCACCTACAGAGCACCTATTGCCCATGTTAGCCAGCAAGCAGCACAAAAAAGACACCTTTGCATGGTGCTGGAGGAACAATGCAGGAAACATCACAGCCTTTTTAGATCTCTTAGTGGGCAAGGAATTAGTTGGCATTGAATTGCAGTGTGTCTGATAAAGCTGGGACTGTAGAGGTTAACAGATCCTCTCATCAAAATTCAGTCCTCTAAAATGAAATATCCTGAAATCTGCTGCACTTCACACCACATGAAGGTGGGTGGAACAGCAGTGGAAATCAGTTGGAGTTCATCCCTGCTGAAACTGTTGGGTGGTTTGCAATGGAACAGGCAACAGTTTGGTGTGAAGACATCCACTGGCCTTCCCCAGTGCAGAGATTCTCCTTTACACTAGCAAAAGATCTGCTCCCAGGAGTTCAACTCAATGATGGGCAATGCCCAAGAAGCACAGTGCTCATAACACTGACAGGAACTGGCAGTCAAGGGGAAAAAACCAAGCTTTGAGCCTCCCTTTGCCACACAGCTCCTGAGTTCCTGCCAGCCCCATGGAGGTCTATTTATAATTGCAACTTGAATCATGTCACAAATGCCATTTTGTACCCTTGGGGACAGTATCTGACCTTGTAAAGTTGTTAATCCCAGAAGAGAATCCCCAAGTAACCTGATGATGGCTCTGGCAGCATGAAATCAGTTGGGATCTTCCATTAATCACTGCAGAAACCACAGCAAATTCTGGAGCTGCCTCTAGATATCTAAGGAAGATTCCTTATGCTGAAAGGAATAATAACAGAGACAGCCTCAGACATCATGTGAGTGGGTAGCTGCTGAACACAGAAGCCATCCCCTAGTTGGTGGTGATGCATGAACCAGAAGCTCCTGTTCATTTTCTCCTTTGCTTGTGTGGAAGTAGTTCCTGAAGAAGTAGCTAGGCTAGAAAATTGGAATATGTTAGAAGAAATGGCACTCCAGGAATATTTTGCTGCCCAGAGAGGTCCTTCTCTCTTCTCACTGCTGATCAGCACCTTTTTGGGGATAGGGCTGAGGATTTCTGCTGCATTTTTTGTCCAAGAAATAGAAATGATTGGAGTTGCCAGCTGAAAACAACCACCCAAGTACAGAAACCCCAGTAACACAAAGGACCATGTGGAGAAGCTGAAATGACTGTTAGATACCTGGAGATTTCAATTTGCTCGAGTCTTGGCCTTCTCCAGTCTGACTTGGCAGGGAACAAGAAAGCATTTTGTGAGGAAAAAAACAATAAACAGAATGAGCAGCTTCATTTTACATCTCCCAGGAAAAGAAATAGGTAAAAAATGAGTGAGTTTTACAGAGTTCTTGTTCTCAAGGCAAAACCTTTCTCCTGTGAGATAGTGAGGACAGAGGGAACTGCTCTGCTTCATACATGCACCCTATACTCTACAACCTGTCCCTGCTCATTGCAAGGGGGTTGGACCTCTGAAGGTCCCTTCCACCCCAACATTCTATGATTCCACCTGCAGATCCTCCTTCTGAACAAATCCTGGGAGTCCCTAGCCCTGGCTCACTGCATGGGTAAAAATCACTGGGGCTCATAGAATCATGGATGTGTTTGGGTTGGAAGAGACCTTTAAGATCAAGTCCAACAGTTACCCAGCACTGCCAGGTCACCACTAAACCATGGCCCTCAGCACCACATCTCCATGTCTTTTAAATCCCTCCAGGGATTCTGACTCCACCACTGCCCTGGGCAGCCTGGGTCAGGCCTGGACAACCCTTGCCAGGAAGAAATTCTTCCTCATGTCCAACCTAAACCTCTCCTGGTGCAACTTGAGGCTGTTTCCCTTGTCCTGTCACTGGTTCCTGGGGGAACAGCCCAATCCCCACCTGGCTCCAACCTCCTTTCAGGGAGTTATAGAGAGTGAGAAGGTCTCCCCTGAGCCTCCTCTTCTCCAGACTAAACTACCCCACAGGAGGCTTTCAGACTTAACTGTGCTCCCCAGTTTACTCCTGAGTCCTGGTATCTCCAAATCTTGTTGCACTCCTAGACTTTCTTCCTGCAAGACAACTCATCTGTTGCCTCCCAAACCAGAAGTTGCAGCAGCTCAGGCAATTCCTTCCTTGGAGGGCAGCTCCCAGGTGCCAGTATGGGTGAGGCTTCAGTATGAGTCTTCTCCTGGAACAGGTGAATTTGGGAGGAGAGATGTAACCAGTGAAGCAACACAAAGACATAGGAGTGGAGCCATCAGCAACTACAGGAGCTGTTTTGAATCAGTTCATTTTGCAGGAAGCCATGTAGCTTCCTTCAATAGCTGTCCCTGCTGGTCCTCATTCCATGCTGCTCAATTGCTTTGGAAAGCAAATAGCAGTTTCTTAATGGTTCACTACCCTTCCTCCTCTTCTCTGTGGCTGAAATTCAGTTCAGATTTTAACTCACAGGATGATTTATTTATTGCCAGTTTCTAATGGTCAGCCTCAGGAGCTTCATCCTCTGGGAGTGCAAGTCTCATGGATTGAATGGATGATAGGAGAGTCTTTGTTGGAAGGTGGTGAGGTGACAGTGTTAGGTTGATGGTTGGACTTGATGATCTTCAAGGTCTTTTGCAACCTTCAAGAGTCTAGGAGTCTGTGATTTTGTCTTGCTACCTAATCCATCCCCTCTGGAGGGGACTGCAACCAGGTTACACCTAAGGGACTAGCACTGCAGAGTAAGCTGAGAACTCAGGTGTGGCTACATCCTGAGAGATTGCTTGGGTTTCTCCATGGTCCAAGTAGTCTGAAAGATGAGGGAAAACGAAGAGAAAGGAGGAGGTAGGAGACAGAGTGAGAGCATGTGTATACCCAGTGCAATGGAAACACTTAGGAGCAGCTTCCACCTAGCAAATCCAAATCAATGGGAAATGATCACTGTGGTAAATGTAAAAGCTTACTCAGTATTGCTGTGGGAAAAAAAAAGATAGTTGAGTATGATTCAGAGCACATGAAGCATTTCCACTGTGCTGAGGTGAATACAAATCCCCAGCTCTGCCAGGTGAGCTGGGAAGTAAATCTGTGTTAATAGTGCTGGTCTTTCACAGTTCAGGGCACCAGCCTGCACCAGTTTGGGACTGAAAAGGGAGCAATCTCTACAAATTCATGCACAGTTGAGTGCCTTTTGTGAGGGTTCCTCCTAGACCCTTGTGGGCAGATGACTCCAGCTTGTCCTGAGGGGAAAAAAAAATGCCAGTAGATCAGGTGGAGTGAAGAGCAGCTGGCCTAAAGCAGCTTGGCTTTGAGAAATGGGAATGGAAACATGTCAAACAGGTTTGGGAGCTGACTCCCCAGGCTGGAAGAGGAGACACAAATTGCTTTTGTGTTAAGCTGTTCCTCACTGTTGCTGGAAGCTCCTGCTGCTTCCATTAGACAGTCTTTGCTGAGCCTCTGAGCTGTGGAAAAGTGTTTCTGCAGTGGACATCACTGCTTCTGTGCAGTGTGCCTCCTGCCTCCAGGGTTTGGCACTGGGTTTGATGGTTTTAATTGTCTTTCCCCATTTCCTCTTTGCCTAATGTGGAGAGGCTCTCCAGCTTCCCAAAGGACACTCAGGATAGACCTAGCAGAAGAGGGAGGGGTTTGCAATGGGCTGAGCAGTAGATGAGTGACAGATGGTCTCCAAGAAGCCCTCTCCCTTCTCAAAGGGAAGAGAAAGGGAATAAAGGAGAGAGGCTTAAGGATTGGAAAAGGAAACTGAATCAGCTTCAATGAAAATAATGCAAATCCAATGAAATACATACAAATATATATATATATAATGAATATTGAACCCAACCCCTGATGGCAATTGTGTCACTGGCACCACTGATGCTGTGGCAGCACTGGGGAAGTCCCAGGCTGGACTCAGCCACAGATGGGAACTGAATTCAAGAGCTGGATTTAGGAACACATGGATTAGGATCAAAGGCAAAATGGACAGAGCCCCCTTGGACATTGGCCACTGAAGAAGAGAGGTTGACCCTTGTGATCCTCAGCTTTATACTGAAGATGATGTCCATGGGCTGGAATCCCTTGTTGGTCAGTTCAGGGTCACCTCTCTTGTCCCCTCCTCTCTACAGGTGCCACCTCTGACTTCCTGCAGCCCAAGGTGGGACAGAAGATCTAGCAGTGACCTTGGTCTGCAGAGGAGCAAGTCTAAGGCAGAGCCTTTTTGCAGCCCAGCCTTTGGTGGTGGCTATAGACATCAAGCTGTTGATCTGGGGGGTTTTTTCTGTGGTTTTTTGATACTCTGGTTTTCCTCTAATTGGCTTTTCAACATCTACACCCAGCTTAGTGTTTCAGGGAACAATCTCCTGTATCCAGCCAAGTTAAAACTACAGCAAAGCAAAGCAGACATCAGCATTTACTAAGGGAATGACATTAGACAGTTTGATTTGGGAAACAAAAACCACAAACCCCAATGATAAAAGCTTATATAAATGGCACCAAACTTCCCAAATCTGTCATGGAAGCAAAACTGATCTCAATTATGTGTTCAGTAATCCTCTCAAAATACAACCACAACAACAGGCTTAATGACGTCAGGTCTATCTGCTGTGGTGAAAAGACATTAAAAAGCAATCAGAAACAACAGCAGATCTCTACCTAATGCTCTGTTCATGAGGAGGGAGGAAGGCAGATTGTTGTTCTTCAAGGGTTTTGTCTGAGCCAGCAGTGTAAGGGGAAAAAAACCCAAACCTAGAGCTGGGTTTGCTCCACAGATTTTGGTTAAAACATTAGTGATGCTTCCACCCTTTCTCCAAATGCATTTGTCAGCTAAACCCTTGCTGGGTAGTTGCAGGCAGAGGAAAGATCTCATGCAATTGTGGGTGCCTGGTTGGCCTCAGACTTTTTCTGCCTCCTTCTGAATTTGCAGGGTAGAGCTAATTAGCAAAATCTGCATTGTTCTGCTGCTTTCCTCTGCCTGAGTGAGGAAATCAATGTTTTCAGCCTGAGGATAAGGAATAGCAAATGTCACATATGCTCAGGCAGTATCTGTGTGCTCTTTACTTCCCCTAACAAGGAGGAGGATGCATCTAGAGTCAGATTGAAGGGGATTCAAAACCAGTGAGTGTAAACATCCAACATCAAATCTGCAGGCAGCATAGTGAGAGAATTCCCTTCTAAAAGAGAGGCCAAAATCCCAGCAAATTGGAGTGGTTACTCACAAGAGCCTAAATATTTGTAAATGCATTTGGAATGAAATAAGCAATGTCAGTATTAGAAAAGAAAATGCTTTTAGAGTTGGGTGATTAAATAAATATATCAGGATGTAGAGTGAGCTGGTAAAGCTATCAAGCCTCAGCTTTATGGGGAATTCAGTGGTTCTGGTGCTTTGTTTCATTGCAATCTGAAATAATAATGCTACCTCTTGATTTTTGCCTCTTGTGCCTTTAGAAAAGCATCCCATTATTTTTTTGTCAATGAGAATGTATCCCTAGAACTATTTCCCCATTTATTTCTGTTTGACTTCCAGCATCTCAGTTTTACTACACACAACTGCAGACTATGGGATTAAACTAGGAAAGTGAACAGAGAATTAAACATGAGCATCAGTGCCAAGTAAAAGAGAACATAATAAATAAGGTTATACCATAAAATAAATCAGAATAAACAACAGATCCTTAAACCACATTTCAAATGGAACAACTAAATGCCCAGATGTGTTATCTAAAATCTTCTTTTTTTTTTTAAGGAACATTGAATTGAGACCAGTGCATTCTTCACAAAGGTGGAGATTTTGATGGCTCTGCAAATCCTCCTGGAAAAGAGGTTTTCCCCCAAACCCTGTAAAACCAAGCTAAGATATTTTGCAAAGCTTGTGTCAAGAAGTAGTTTCAGATAACACACTTGATCCAAATGGATAAAAAGACAATTTCCAGCTAATTTCAGATGGAAAAGTAGATGGGGCTGTTTCTTGCTGTTAGACTTCTGTGGTCACAGTGTCTCCAGGGCTGAACTTCAACATCTGAGTTCCTCTTCTTCTTCTTCTTCTTCTTCTTCCTCCTCTTCTTCTTCTTCCTTTTCTTCCTCTTCTTCTTCTTCTTCCTTTTCTTCCTCTTCTTCTTCTTCTTCTTCTTCCTCTTCTTCTTCTTCTTCTTCCTCCTCTTCTTCTTCTTCCTCCTCTTCTTCTTCCTCCCTCTTCTTCTTCTCCTTCTTCTTCTCCTTCTTCTTCTTCTTATTATTATTATGATGAACATAATCATGACTATAATTAATGTCACCAGATCTACATCAGAGCCTAACTTAAACCCTGTGAAGATTTTATCACTGCCTAAAAACCTCTTCAGCCCATTAGAAGTTAAGGTGCCACCTGCATGCTGCATCTCACCTAGGTTTAGAGGTGGAGTTGATTTGCAGATGCATGGAAGTTTGGCACTCTTTGGGAGTTCCCAGGATGTCCAGGCATCTGCACAGGGCTGGAAGAGATGGCATAGGACCTAGAGGAGACCTACACTCTTCTGCACTGCCACCAGGGTTTGAAGAAGCACTTCTTGCCTATGCTGAGGCAACTAAATCCCATCCTATGTGTTCAGAAGAGATGTCTCTGGATGAGTGAGGTATCAAGGCTCCAGATGCAGTCAATAAGGAGTCCATGGAACTTAGTCTGTTTCCATAAGAGAGGTTTTCTAGCCCTTTGATCATGTCTGTGGCCTTCTCTGAACTTGCTCCAAGAGGACCCCAGAGCTGGACACAAGAATCCAGATAAGGTCTCACCAGACAGGAGCAGAGGGGAAGAATCACCTCTGTTGACCTGCTGGCCACACTTCTTTGGATGCAGCCCAGGGTATGATTGGCTTTCTGGGCTGCAAGTGTACATTGTCAGCTCATGTCTGCTCTTTAATCCACCAGTGACCCCAAATCCTTCTTCACATGGCTGCTCTCAATCCATAACATACTCTGCATGGGTACTGAGGGTTGTCCCAACCCATGTACAGGACCTTACATTTGGGCTTGTTCTTCATGAAGTTGATCCTGGAGCTATGTTGCTGACATCTTTATTCAAGGTGACAGTCTTCACCTTGATGTTTGCTGGAGTGCTGATGAGATGCTGATCTGGGACCTCAGAAAGCTCAGGCATGAGAGACATGAGCTCTTGGGGTGGCCTCTTTCATAGGACACTGTGCAAAGTGCTAACACTGGGGAAGTAGAACTGGAACTGGTGGCTACCAGGAAGACTTCAAGCTGTGAAATGCTGCTTTGGCTTCCATCCCTTCTTACCCTTGAGACCTGCAGAGATGGATCCTTCAGTTGGCAGCAGCCTGGAGAGGGCTGCACAAGGCAGTGCTTTTCATTGCCTAAGGTTGCAGGTAGCATGTCCTCCAATCCCCCTGGAAGTTGCTCTGCTTCAAAACCATTTAACTGCACTTCAGCATGGACTGACAGGTAGCTAAACCTTTGGCTACATTTCAGCAATGGTTCTTTACCTTGATTCCCATTTTTAGCATGATCACACTGCAACTGTCCATCTGTCTTAGCTGTCTGTCAAGTCCTGCTTCTCCCTCCTAATCCTGATTCCATCTGCTTGCCAGCTTCAATGAGACCAAAACAATGACTCAGAGTTCCAAGAGTTTGTTCTTAGAAATGTACAGAAGGCCACATTTGTGGGCCTAAGGAGAGCAAAGATGGAGCATGCCAACCAGAATTACCTGGTCCTTTTGGCCTGCTGGCACACCAGTCAATGTGTGGGCACCTTGACAGCATTGCTACATCTTCAGCTTCTTGCTGGATGGTAAGGAGGAGACATGAGAGGAGCTGGAGGCAGTCAGGATGGGAGTTCAGGAAGGTATCAGAAAGAACTGGAGGGATTTGGGGAGTTTCAGAGTTGTAGAGGACCAGAGAGGTTAGGATCTGCCAAGTGGCTGCATTGCCAGATTTGGGGTTTGGGGAGGTCCTGAGGGTACCTCAGGAGGTGGAGATCATTCTGTACATGAGCTGAGACTCTTGTGGTAGGATTGTTTACCAAATATTGTGCACACAATTCTGTAGGAAATCTGTCTTCCTTGCATTCAGCTGCTTATGAATAATATTTGGGTGGTTTATCACCAAGAATATTCATTGTTCCCTTCTCAGAGTTGAACACCATGGTGACTCTAACATCTTGCTCCACCAAGCTGTCCATTTAGATGTTCCTTCTGTGTTCATTTGTGCAGCTAATGGGAGCATTTTCCTAATCAATGCTGGTGGATTCCTCTTTAATGAATATTGATGAGCTGGAGCAAGAATAATGTGGGCCACTAGGAACATTTCCACATGGCTGAACTCTGGGAAGGGAAATTATAAATCAGAAATGCTCATGCAGGGACACACTGCAATGAAGAGCCTCAGGTGAAGCCTTCTTCCATGCAGGAGAAGAGAAAGGCCACTTTGGAGTCACCATGTGAAGATGGAGAAGATAGAGTAAGAAACCAGGGATGCTGAGAAAAGCAGAAATGCTGAGGATGGGTGAGTCTGAGCAGCTCAGGTGATGCTTCCCTGTGTCCCTGCCTGGCTCCTGACACACACACTGGCACCAGCAAAAGCTCTGCTGGGGGGTTGATGATGTAAGTGACATCCCAACAAGGACATCCTTGGACATCAAGATGCAAGAGACTTCAGCAGGCTTCAGGGGGGCTGCCCATGCACAAACCACTTGATAGGCAGAGATAAATCCTCCCCAGAGTGTTTTCTCTGAGAGGACAACTTCATGTCAGCACATCCCAACCTCACCACAGCACAAAGCTGGTGAAAGAAGCCTGTATTTCCCTGTTGGCTTCAAGAAGAGAAGGTCTGGCAATGTGTCTTGGACAGAATAGATCTGTTCAAATAAAAGCACCCTGACAAATAGCATCCNCCCCCCCCCCCCCCTTAATTATACCAGTCACAGAGCCAAATTGTTAGCTGTGCTTTCCCTTTTGTTTCTTTTGTTTATTTAATCTGATTTAATTTAATCAGCCATTTGTTTTTGGAGCTGTCTTTATGAATCTGTTTAAATGCACTGAGTCCTTAAGTGCTACTTTGGAAACAGAGATTTGTTGTCTTTTCTTTGTCTCTTTTTCCTCCTGGTTTGCACTCCTAATGAGGTGCAAAATCTAGAGTCTGGAAGATTCTTTTCTGCATGTCTCTTTTAAGCAGCTAATCTGGTTTGCTTGCATAAGGACTGATCAAAAATTAATTGAGGCTTCCAGGATTTGCCTGGAGACAAAGGTCAAGGGAAGTGATTCACCCTCTTTACACTGCACTGGCAAGTTCTGGAGCACTGTGCCCAGCTCTGGAGGCTTCAGCACAGGAAAGGCATGGACTTGTTGGAGTGTGTCCAGGGGAGGCCACAGAAATGAGCAGAGGGCTGGAACCCCTCTGCTGTCAGGACAGGCTGAGAGAGTTGGGATTGTTCAGCCTGGAGAAGAGAAGGCTCCAGGGAGACCTTCCTGCAGCCTTTCAGGACTTCAGGGAATCTATAGAAAGATGGGGACAGACTTTTTAGCAGGACCTGTTGTGACAGGACAAGGAGTGATGGTTTGAAAGCAAAAGAGAAGATTTAGGCTAGGTATTAGGAAGGAATTTTTGCCACTGAGGTTGGTGAAACACTGAGCCAGGTTGCCAGGAGAGGTGGGAGATGTTCCATCCCTGGAACCATTCCAGCTCAGGTTGTCTGGGGCTCTGAGCAAACTGATCTAGAGGAAGAAGATTTCCCTGCTGACTGCAGGGGGTTGAACTAAATGACTTTTAAAGGTCCCATTCTGTGGTTCTATGATGACTCTGTGTTTCTCTCATGCTATCATGCTACCATTCTATCAAATGAGGCTATTCTAGTGCCCCAAGGCAACCCTTTCCCCAGGAAATAAAAGCTTGTAGGAAGGAAGGATTGGTGTCCTGTGCTCAGGAGGTCAGCTACCTTTCCTGGTAGTCAGACTTTCTCTCTAGATCATCACTGATCACCATTCAACATCATCTGCAACACCATTGCAAACAGTGACAACAGAAACAGCAACATCCCAAACTGAAAGGTTCTTACTTCTGAATGAGGGCCAGGAAGGGTTGAGTAGGAGCTGTCAGGGTTGAAGGAAAGCCAACAAGGGACAGAGGGCTGAAGAGACAGCCCTGAGTGGTCAGGCTTTTCTCTGCTGTTTGAAGAGGGAGAAAATGTGAGTCTAGCAAATACTTGCTTCATGGGGCAGCTAAAAGGGAGGTTCTTTGGCCAACCTCTTGGATGCTCATTCAGCAGTGGTCACTTTTTGGGGTTGTTTTTCACTTTTCTGGCACAGAGGGGGGAAAAATGTGTGTGCATTGATGGGCTCACAATGTCTGACAGAATCACAGAATCATTGAATCCTTTTGGTTGGAAGAGACCTTTAAGTCCAACCATTAACCCAACACCACCAGGTCACCACTAAGCCATGTCTCTATTCACCACCTATTTTAAATCCTTCCAGGGATGGTGACTCCACCACTGCCCTGGGCAGCCTGAGCCAAGGCTTGACAGTCCTTTCCATGAAGAAATTGTTCCCAGTGTCCAACTTAACCCTCCCCTGGTGCAACTTGAGGCCATCTAGAAAACTTGAGGCCACGTAGATCACACCTCTTGTCCATCTCACCTTCCTCCTTTGACCTTCTGCCACAGTGGTGCATGCAGAGAAGGAAACCAGATCTCAGCAGCAGCAGGGGAAAGAAGAGCATTTAGCACTGCTCTTCCAAGCCCCATATCCTGCCAGGTGGCATCACACCAGCTACAGCACCCAGCAGTGTCTCCTGCTCTGCATCTTCAGTGGAGGGCTCAGGGTGTCTGCAGTGCAGAGCCAGGCTGGTGGGTAACAGAAGGTTGACTCTTAGTCAATCTATGAGTTGAGAGGTCTGAGAAGCTGGACTGTTCCACAGCCAGAGACTAAGCAGGAGCTGTCAGCAGATCCAAAGTGAAGAATTAGCTAGGTTTGCCTGGGTACCCATGAAACAGATGAAGCTGATCAGAAACTCAAAGGTCAGAACTTGTCTCTTACCAAAAAGGAGGTTCTGATTACAAATGCAGAGGTCCTAGAATCACTCACTCCAACAAGTTCATGCCCTTCTTGTGCTGAGGGCTTCAGAGCTGGCCCCAGCACTTCAGGTGAGACCTCACCTGAGAAGAGCAGAGAGACAGAATCACTCTCCTTGACCTGCAGGCCACTCTTCTTTGATGCAGCCCAGGACACAGCTGATCTTCTGAGTTACAAGTGCACATTGCCAGCTCATGTCCAGGCTTTTTTACCCAACAGTAGCCCCAAGACCTTCTCCACAGAGTTGTTCTCAAGCCATTCATCCTCCAGCCTGTATTGATACTGAGGATTGCCCTGACCCAGCTGCAGGACCTTACACCTGGCCTTGTTGAAGCCCACTAGGTTCACATGGACTCACATCTCAAGCTTGCCCATGCCCCTCTGAATGCCACCCCATCCTTCAGGCTCATCAACTGCACCACTCAGTGCAGTCAGTTAGAGAGGAAAGCTTTGCTCTGTGTTACCAACAAACACATTCCTTGTCATAGGACCATTTCTAATGCTCACTCCCTATTTTTGGAGGCTATAAAAAAAGTCCCACCACTTGAAATGGTCCCAAGCCCTGTTTCAGGAATCTGAATGAAGTGTTTCATTTTCCCAAAGCAGGAACATGCAGTACTTAGCATTTCCAATTGGAGTTTATTTTGGTCTAATTTATTTTCAACAGCTTTCCCCTCAATCTTGAGTGCTCTGAGAAGAGAATACATTGCCACTAGAGACAAGGGATAAAACCACATCAGCAAAAAAAAAAGAGAAAAGATGTGTACATTGAACCAATCTTCTTCTTGAGCTGAGATTTCAGCCAGAGGAAGAGGAGCAGGAGGGTTGGAGACTCCAGGTGTGTGAGGTGTGTTCTCCTTGGCAGGAGGATGTGGTTGGTAGGTGGTGGAAAGGAAATTCCTCTGTTGGTGGCACCATGGCTTTATTCACTGCCCTCCTTGGAGATGTTTGAATAGAGGCAGCAGCTTCTTGTTCTTGAAAGGCTTTGCAAGCAAAGCATAGAACACCCAGCCCAGGGTTAATGGTGGGGCTGACAGCTTCTAGGTTGCCTCATCATGAGTAATAGTTCCACACAAGGGTTTGTCAAGAGAGCTGGTGTACATCAAGGGCTGTGGAGGAGCTTTTAGAATGAGCTATCTGAGCCCATTTGGGGTTCTCCTGCACTGCCCTGGGTGCTTCCCACTGTGTTGCACAAAGAAGTCAATGATGAGACACAACCCAATGAGTTGGCCTTGACTCAGTTCTTCTGAGGTTGCTGGTGTCTGGGCTAAACATAGAAGGGGTTGGATGTCCTCAGCTGAACAAGTCAGGACTGCATGTTTCCCACTTAGACACTTTGCTGCATCAACAGGATCAGCTCCCTACATCCCTCTCTTGAGTGAGGCACATCTCCCATGGCCTGCAGAGGGAGATAAGGGCAGCTGGCTTCCAAACCTAGAACTGAAGTTTAGGTACCTGTTTTACCAGAGTTTTCTTTGCAGTGACCCATATCAGAGCATAGGAACTCTTAAATCCCTTCTGCCTAAAAGCCACAGCATGGAAATGCCTTTTGGGACTGCAGAAGTTCTGCCAAAGCTTTATCTCTCTCTTGAATCAGGTGATATTCCAGGC
Organism: Galbula dea; assembly: GCA_013399015.1. NCBI lineage: Eukaryota > Metazoa > Chordata > Aves > Piciformes > Galbulidae > Galbula > Galbula dea. The sequence continues at coordinate 376,044 of VWZX01002526.1, read as the reverse complement.
AGGAACTTACAGTGATCTCTTCAAGAGACCTAGAAAGGTCTGTAGTTTTTATTTCTCTAGATCATCTACAGCCAAAAAATATGTGTCCTTGGAAGAAAAGTCCAAGCAGAATTAAACCCAAGGTGGCCAGGAATGTCCAGCCCAAACTAATTCTGCTCCTGCAGTCATGCACTGTGCTCTGCATGGCAGATTAGGGGGTGCTGGGCTGTGAGACAGGGCTGAAGTTCTCTACCCAGCCTTGGAAGAGGTGTAAACTAGAAAGAGAACCCAACCCAGAGACCTTTCTTCACACTGCTGGTTTCACTGGCAGCAAAATATCTCTGAGAGCCATATCCCACCCCCAAGGTAAGGTCTTCCAGCATCATATGGTAGGAATCTCTCAGCCTCTCAATTTGGGACTTGGATCTTGGTGATTCCTGGACATCTTTGAAGTTGGCTTGCTGGAGATATCAAACCAGGACAAGCCTGATTCAGGTCATAGAGCACAGTTCCAAGCCCTGTACTGCAGTCCAACTACTTTTACATTCACTATTGCTGTTGAGAAGAGGGTGAGGTGACCCCCTACTGAGTAGACCTTGACTATAGCAAATCTCCTCAACTAAAGAAATATCTTCCCCCCCCCCCAAATTCTCCAGGGCTGTGAGTTGCTCTGGGCTCCCTTTAGCTCCAGGAGGAATTCCAGTGCTCTCTCCAGGCTACTTACTGCTCTATTGGACAACAAAGCCCAGGGGGTGCTGAGAGAAGCCAAGGATCACTGGTATTTGTCCACCACAGGGACCACTCCATTGCTATGGTAAGAAGTGGCACCAGTGAGTGGAGAGAGGAGCTCACTGGAAACACATCAGACATTGTTCAAGACTATCTAGGTGAAGGATGAACCTTGGTCCAAAATCTTGGCCAGCCATGGCTCCAGAGCAGGTCTGACCAGCAGCCTGCCCTTCTGCACAGGTTAGATCACAAACCTACAGGCTGGTAGCATTTCTCAGCCTGGAAAGAAACCAAAGAACCAAAATCATTCTGTCAATCACAGAACTGTATTTCACATTATAAAAACTCCTCTCCAGTCTAAGATCCAATCTCCCAGTACCAACAGCTGCCACTATCACACCATTTCAGGTCTTCTATCTTAATTTGATCTCTTCTGGTGGCTTCATTTTCTCCTTCTCCAAGCCTGCATTGACCTGGACCTCTCCCTTCCCACAGACATTGCCTAGGTAACAGCATCTTGCCTGCTGTGTTTCACTGACTGCAATGCATGTGGAGGTGTCTGCTGTGCTTGCATTCCCAGTGGGATAAGGAGAGGAGAGTCCAACACCATGTGTGGGAGGAGAAACTTCTTACCTTGCTTCTGCCACCAGCAGAGGCAAGAGGGTGAGCTTCTTGCATCCCTCTGTAGTGCTTGGTAAGTGCTGCTGTAGGGGCTAACATAGGATTTATTGACTTCTTGAGGTCCTGGTGAGAGGGTTAGGACTTGGTAGAGTTGTCCATGTGCTTGCCCAGGACATCACTGTCAAATAGGAGTTAGTTATGCCTGGATGAAGCTTTGATTCTTCAGAAGGCAGCTGGTGGGGAAGCTGATTGAGATCCATTCATACCTTCAGCTTCCTCAAGCAAGCCCTAAATCTGGCAGAAGAAGAAGAAGAAGAAAACCACCACAGGATCCATCCATCAACAGAGATCAAGAGAAGGAAGAGCAGCAATCCAAACTAATCTAAGAAAGCAACTTCTCTGACACCCAAGGGTTAATCCAGACCCAGGGAATGCCAGAACTCTCTGTGTCTCAGGAAAGTTCCTCAAAGCAGGGATTTAGGTTGTGTTTCTTTCCACTGATGTGTGGACTGGAAACCAGGTGAAAAGCTGCAAGGAGAAGGTCAAGCCTAGTGTGGAGGATGGAATAGAAAGAGGACCCATGGAGGCTATAATTATTGTAAAGTGAGCTTCTAACATATTCATGGCTTCTTTTTTAAAGGTGCCTAAGGGTTGAACCACCCAGCAAAGGAAGAAAAGCAGCTGAGAAGGCTCAGGATTCAGAACCAGGGGCAGAAAAGACTAAAATGAAGTATTTGGGAGACAAAGAGGAATGGATTCAAATGTCTGTGTAATGGAAAAGAGACTTCAAGAGGCAAGTCCTGCTGCAAGAGATCTGTAAGCAAGGATGGACAGCAAAGGAGATGGCAATTTGGTCCCAAAACTCAGGACTTGGTCAGGAAGGAGAGTAAGGGAGAGGTCCTCTTGCTTCCCTGCTACCTCTCTGTGGACCTCCTGCCCACAGGATTCCTTGGAAAGTCAGCAGCCAGTGGGTTCCTATTGCCTGAGCACTCAACATGCTGCTGAAAAAGGTCCTCAGGTCACTGCCTGGCCTTGGGGAGGCTGGGGAATGGATGAGCTCAACCCCATGCTGAAGAGCACATGGCTGCAGAGCCAGGAGGTTATTCTGCAGGGGTGAAGGTGTGAGCCTGTGAGATGCCAGCACCTAGAGAAGCACTCCACCAGGCAGTGGAGGTAAATCCATGAATCTCTAAATCATACTGGGTTTTGCCTGCACCCCAGTTCCTTTCTGACCAGCTTGGGAACACATCAGGAGAATGCTTGACCTCTGACTCTCTAAAGAAAGCACAACCCTGCTTAGCAAATGTGGCTGTTCAAGGGAGGAGCTGAGCAAAGTGAACTGTTCTGCTGCCAGCCAGGGTCTTCCCTCCACTAAAAAGCCCTTTTTCATAGCAGAGGAGGGATTGAAACTATGGACCTGAGGCTACTGGGCTCTGGAAACAACTCCTAGCCGTGGTATTAACCACTCAGGGCAGCTCCCATCTCCCTCAACAGCAGAAGACAAACACAGAGCCTGTTGAAGGAAGGGTTCAAACCATTATCCAGCAAACCAGAGACACCAAAGAATCCCCAAATATTAGGGATTGGAAGGGAGCATCAACCATTCATCCTTCCTTGGTGTGTCTGTGGGATGTGCATCTTCCTCCATCCCCTGCCTCTCCCTCTCCCACTCCTCCCAAGGTGTTTTTCAAGTGCTGCTGCTGTGGCAGGTGAGTCAGGCTGACAGCTCAGGCAGAGGGCAGCCCCCTCAGCTGCTGAAATGCCAGCCAACCTCCCAGCAGACTCAGAGCCCACTGTTAAAAACCAGTGCAATGCATGATTTTAGTGTGTTTTTTAGCTCTTCTCCCCCCCCATCCACCCTTCTCCTTCAGCTGTGCATGGTGAGTCAGTAATCAAGGTTCCTTTGTCATTTGGTGGGGTGGTGGGAGAGATGCTGCTGCTGCTGGTGGTGGTGGTGGGCACAAGCTAAGTGGAGCAGATAAGCTGCATCCTTGTATGGGTCTTGCATTTCTCCCCTGCTTTGGGTGAGGAAGCTCCAGCAGCTGCTGTAAAGGGCAGGAGCAGGGACAAGAGGGGGGGAAGAGAAGAGGGGGAGAGATAACTCCACTCTGAATTTTAACACTCTCCTGTCTGACTTGCAAATAGAGACCAAGATCCTTTGTAGTTCATCACCATGGTTCAAAAGAAAGCCAAAGAAACCCACAAAAACAAACCCCAGAGGGGTTAAAAGGGGAATAAAAATACCTGACAGCAGTTGTACTGCTGAAGTCCTGGGAGCACTTGAAGAAGCAACAAGCAGCAGGCCAGCACCTTTGTTCAGAATCTCTTTGCTGGGATGGGCTGAGTGTTGTGGGAAACATGACAGCAGCAAGGGAAGGAGTGAGGGAAAGAGGAGAGTGAAAGGAAGGATAAGGCAGAGGATGTGGGGGGGTTAAAGTTTCACTGCCTGCAAGGGAAAAGGAAAGAAAGGCCCTGGATAGAAGGGAGACAGCCAGGGGTACTGCCAAAGGGAAGGGCACAGCCTAAAGCTGTGTGATGGGCAAGCTGGCAGAGACCTTCCTTGGGTGCTGAATCCAGCACCAGGGCAATGTTCCCACAAGGAATTAGCATGGGGAAACTGCAGAGAGAGAGTTGTGTAGGTAGGAGAAGGTCAGAGAAGGTATGGTATGGAAGGCCACTGCTCCTGAGATCACACTAAGGCTCCTTCTGTACCAGCCTCACCTCCAAGCACTCCTTCCCACCACTTTCCTTCTGTGTGTGTCTATTAGTTGGTGTAAAAATCCATGTTTAGAGGGAAAAAGAGAGCAGAGCTCCCAGGAAATTGCCAGTTTGTCACTTCAGCTTTGCCTTAAGTTGCTGCCTGCTGTGGAGCTACCAAAGACAAGGTTGTGGGCAGAGAGGGACTTCCCTCTGTCTCTTCTGTTGGGAAAAGATTGTCTTTCCTATGTTGGTTTTCCACCTGCTCAGTGAGTGGAGCAAGCAGTGTGTCTGAGCATACTTGGAAGGGCTGACAGCAGGGAGGTTCTGTGAACACAACACCAAAGACCTCAGAGCAAATGGGACTGTCCCTTTGGGGGACAACCCAAATCCAGTCCTTGGTTTTCTTAAGCTGGCAGCAAACTTCACCTTTCCTTGGGGAGTGATGCTGAAATGCTGGAGGAAGCTATTGCAAGGCCATACCTCTCTGATCAGTGACATCCCCTGGATTTCTCTCTCTTGACTGACCCAGGCCATGACCAAAGCTTTCCTTTGAGTCCTGATCATTCACAACACCTCTCAGAACAGAGAGGTTTTACAGGGAGGGTGGTGAAACACTGGCCTAGGTCACCCAGAGAGGGGGAAGATGTCCCATTGATAGTTTCCTTAAATTACAACTTCTGTAACTGTTAAATCCTGGTGGCATGTCCTCTGAAGGACAGCTGGGACTTATTTCCATCACCTATACATTAATTCTATGATCTCAGCTCACCCAGCCTCCCCTGTGGATGACAGCAGACTAGTGCAGGCTTACTCCACATAACATCATGCCCCAGTGGGGATCAGGGACACCATGACAAGAGCAGAATCAGTTGTTGAGTGGCTTCTCAGCCACTTCTGAGTCTCCTCCATTGGTTCCTTCAATTAGTTGTCTCTTTATGAGCCTATTCCCTGCTTTTTCCTCTTCTCTTTCAACTCAGAGGCACCCACTTGAGTTATTTACTCTCTTATTTTGCTGTCAGTTTATCATTATTAAAATACCATGATGAACATGCTATAGAGGTTCATATTGTTGGTGGTTGTAGGCTTGGGTGGATGCAAACCTGCCCCAAAACTTCCCTGAGGTGGACAGGGCAACTCTTTCAAAGCACAAATCCAACTGGTAACCCTGCAGGGTGTTTGTGGTTGGGTTTCTAGTGTAGATTGTTGAATGAAATGTGTCTCCATTGCACTTGGTGCCACTTAGGGAGAATTCCTTCCCAAGGAACCTGCCATCTGAGGAGACAAGATGAATATACACAGCAGCAAGGATGGGAAGCTTGTTATCCTTCTAGTGATGATGAGGATTGGAGCTTTTCAGCAGAAAAGGTCAACATCTTTCAGGGGGTGACTCAGCCCAGCTTAGATCTGAGTCACTTCTCGTGTCCATCTCTCTCTCTGTGGAACACAGAAGTCAAACATGCTGTGGTTCCTCCTGCTGTCACTTTAGAGCCTGGATCCTTAATATTTGTGTGCAGTTCAGGTCTGTAAGGTTACAAACAGCTTCTCTGGGCATCTTTGGACACCTTCAAAACTCTTTTCTTCAACCACCAACCAAGCCAGTCCCAAGAGGAGCAAGGAGAGACCTCTGAAGGCAGTGACAAGAGACTGCATGTTGGAAGTAAATGTGCAGTTCTGATGATCCTCATAATTTTTACCCTTTAAACTGTTAAAAATATCTGACATTCTTCTTTTTCTTTGTTTCTTCTATTCCCCCTCCCCCTTTCTCTTGGCTCCAATCCTCATCTGTGTGTGTTCAGCCACCTCACACCCTTCACAGAGCTGCTGAGCTTTTTATAGAGATCAATAAGACTTAAAAGGTGGAACAACTGTGAGCTTCTCAAGTCCTTTACAAAAGGTTTACCCAGGGCTAGGGTTGCTGACCCCTTTGGGGTGATTGTTAGGAGAATAAAAGCCTCAGTGAGAACAAAGGCACAGGAGAATGGGCCAGAGAAAGGGGTTTGTGGAGCTTCTAATGCAAGAAAATGCCACCAATGTTGAAATTGTTGGAAAGGTCAAAGCCACAAGCTGCATAAACAGAGGGGTAAGTCAGGCTGGTAATGAAAAAGGGCATAAATGGATGCATCTTTGTGCAGGAAAAAGAATGAGAAGGTTGGGGAAGGACCTGGCAAAGTAGCTGATGGGTGGATCCAGAGCTGTATAATGAAGAAAGAGTGGGTGAAGGGCATTTAAGGCTTCATTTCCTGATGTACATGGATCCACTTTCTCCAGGCATTGATTTAGTGAGGGGAGGAAAAGATGTGCCTGGGAGCCTTGGTGTGCTGAACAAATCCAGGAACCAAGCATGGTTTACATCCATGGGAGCCTGCCACCCCTCCAGGCAAATGAGTGTGCCTGCCCCTTTGCTCACCAGCTTGCTGCTGAGCAATTGCTAGCTGCATTTCAGGAGCTTTTGACCTTTCATTCATAGAATCACAGAAGGTTAGGGGTTGGAGGGGACCTCTGGAGATCATCTAGTTCAACTCCTCGTGTCAGAGCAGGGTCACCTAAAGCAGGCTGCACAGGATGGCATCCAGGTGCCTTTGGAATGTCTCCAGAGGTGGAAACACCACCACCTCTCTGGGCAGCCTGGGCCAGGGCTCTGCACCCTCAAAGGGAAGCAGTTCCTCCTGATGTTCAGCTGGAACTGCCTCTGTTGCAGTCTGTGCCTGTTCCCTCTTGTCCTGTCCCTGGCCACCACTGACCAAAGCCTGGCCCCAGCCTCCTGTCACCCACCCAGGAAGTATTGAGCAGCATTGATCAGATCTCTCCTCACACTTCTCCTCTCCAGCCTAAGCAGCCCCAGGGCTCTCAGCTTTTCCCCAGTCAGAGAGATGTTCAAGTCCCTTAATCATTTCTGTAGCCCTTTTCTGTCCCCTCTCCAGCAGTTCCCTGCCCTCCTTGAACAGGGGAGCTCAGAACTCCAGATGTAGCCTGAGTAGTGCAGAGTAGAAAGGGAGGGGAACTTCCCTCAACCTGCTGGCCACACTCTTCTTGCTGCACCCCAGGATGCCATTCCCATTTCAGTTGGTGGCAGATACATGGTCTGGTGCAGTCAGATAAGTCACATACCTACTTCTGGGGAGTAGTTTTGAGATTCTATGTATGCCTGTAGCCAGAAGGTGCTACCTGGATATTAGAGAGCCATCATTGCCCAAAGAACATCTGGCATCATAAGAGTAAAATCAGATTTGAGTTAGCTGCCATAAGCCTGCTTAGTAAACTGCATTAACCCCAGTACAAATGTCACACAAGCATCCATCCATCCATCCTCCATCCATTCCTTCATCCATCCATCCATCCATTTCTCCATCCATCTATCCATCCCCCATCCATTCCTCCATCCATCCATCCACCCACCATCCTTCCTCCCTCACCATATTGCTGTACAGAAGAACTTGTTAGCCCTCACCCAGAGTTACTAGTGCTGAGGAGAAGCAAAGGTCACATCTCCAGATGGCCAGACCTTGAATCCTTACCCATCATTAAAGGGATGGTAGTGAACATAATATACTTACCAGAAGGGCAGATGGCAAGAATGTGGCAACCAGAACAGGCAAGTTGATGTTGTGCAGAAAAGCAAAAGTCTGATTAGATGAGTCCAACTCAGATCTAATTCAGTTCCAGATCTCAGCAGTCCAGGCACCCTTCCTTGCCAAATTAAGAATTGATATGTGCATGGGAGGGAAATGAGTATGAACTTCAGGACCTCCAGCAAAGGTAGGATTGAATTGCAGGCAGAAGTTCAGACTCCATCTACTTTTGTCTGAAATATCTCCTTTGCCATAGCATAGAGAAGAGCTCTTTAGGATGGAGCTCAGCCTGCTGGGGACATTGTTCTGAGCAGAAAATTCTGCTCATGCTTGTCTGGAGAACACAGACCTGGGTCAGGTTTGCAAATGTCAGCTCTGGATGTGAGTTATTCCAAAATCTCAGAGTGCCTGAATTTGGGATTCTTCTTTTGAACTCTTTTAGAGGAGATGGCTGAGGTTGAACCTTCTACTTCCTCCTCACCTGATGTATACTTGGAGGTTTTATTTCTTAGTTTTTATGGTTTTGCCATAAAATTGTGTCCAGGCCAAAGGATTTATGTTCTCATGAGTCCCTAAAATTTGTCCCTGCATGGAGCACTTCTGAAGAAGTCCTTCATGAATTCCTTTTTCTTTCCCAACAGCAAGATGAGGAAGGCAGTCAATGAAAAAGCAACCTCCAAAGAGGTGATGACCTGGCTCACTACAGAGATTCCAAACCTTGATGGTCTAACTGACCTCTGCCACAACTTCTTCTTAAGCCATGATGCTTCCTTTCCATCCAGCTTGGAGGTAGTCTCAAGGACCCACTGGGAAGGGTTGCCATGGCCTAGCCTGGGTTATCTCTCTAGAAACTACTGTTCTAATGGCAAAGTGGATTGATTGGAATGAATTCATTAATTGGTTTCTTTATTTCTTAGGAAATCAGGTGGTTTAATGGCTCTTTGGGTTGTCAGATATTGGGCTGCTCTGCTCTGCTCTGCTCTGCTCTGCTCTGGGAGGTTGTCTGGTTTCCCTCTTTGATTAAGAAGCCTTCACTACAATTCTGTTGTTTCTTGTCTTACCTTTCATCTACTGAAAAAGGACTTGGCAACCTAACCTGGGGATTAGACCTTCATCTTGAGGCTTGGGAAGAGATGAAAGCTAGGTGTGATGAAAGGCACAAGCAGAAGTTAAAGCTCTTGTCAGTCTGAAATGATATCAGAAGGAGAACCAAAGGAATTCAGCCTCTCCCATGTTGCTGTCACAGGGGAGCTGCTGCTTTGGGTTTCCCTCCATCAGCTATTGGAGCATGCTGGGGGTTTTCTCAGATGGTTTCCTCTATCTTCTTTGCCAAAATCTGGAAAATAATATATATTCTACCTTTCAAGCTTGCATTTCCTAATGAACTCTCACTGGAGCTGCCTGCTTACAGAGTTATCATTCAGGTTGGAAGAGACCTCGAAGATCCTCAAGTCCAACCATCAACCTATCCCCACCATGCCACTAAACCATGGTCCTAAGCACCACATCTATACCTCTGAATACTCCAGGCTCCATCTTCTCCTCTGGAATGTGTTCAGGAGTGAGGAAGAGAATGGGAAATCCATGTAACAGGGTCTATCTGGTGTGTGCAGTCACTTGCCTTCAGGTTCCTGCTGCAGCAAAGCTCTTAAAGCACAGTCTTGTCCTTAAGGAACATGAGCCTCTCAGCATAGGTGAAGACTGATTGATGATATTCATCATGTCAGATTCTAGTCCTCTTTTCTTTCATCCTCTTGGGTTATTTTACAGACAACAAGTATGAGACAGACAGGTGCAATGAGTCTTAGGATGTTTTCATTTTGCCTCATTCTTTGCTTCTATTCTATTTTCTTGGTTCCAGGAGGAGATACCTGGGAACTTTAGACTTCTGACACTAAAATAACCTTGGTGGCAATTCCACAGACAGTACCCAAAGCTGTTTTGACACACTGAGGAGACACAAAAAGAAGGTGACCTCCTCAAAGATGTCTCCTGAGTAATTAGCAAAATCATCTGGTTATCATTCTGAGGCAATCAGCCCTCTCTGGTCTTGACCTATATCTTTTCTGTTCTTTGTTCCACCCCAGCCTTTGATCAACAACAACCCTAGATGATTTCTAACTGAGGGCTGACAGTAGATGACATAGTGTTTGATCACAGAGTGCATAGCCCTCAGCCAGGGTCTTATCCATGTGTTTGTAGTACATGATTCAACTCCTGCTCTTCATTCTTCTCTGGAGAAACCTGACATCTGAATTCCAGTCTTAAGGGAAGAAAACAAAACAAAACAAAACTAAACCTGAAAAGGTCATAGAGACTTGGTTTGTCCTACTCCTCCCAAAGGTCAGGCACAGAGATGGGACTGTATAAAGAGAAAAACTGACTTTTCTCTTGCCTTTCTTATCAGAAAGATGGAAAACCAGCATGTGAGTGGCTTTTAGAACTCTCCTGGGAAGATCATTCCCCAGCAACCTTCCAGTTCTGGAGAGCTGGTGGATGTAGATGGAGCAGAATGCCTCTAGCATGTCATGGGTCTCCAGGAAAAGCCTTGCCACCAGCAATGGGAAGGAGCTGCTGCTTGGTTCCTTCAATGGACCCTCCTCCTTCTGTCAGGGAGCTGAGAGTGGCTTTAAATCCTTTTGAATTGATGAGGTGAAAGGCAGAGAGAGTAAGGGTCAGGTGGTCATGAGTACTTAAAAAGATATCTTGTTGGGTTTATGAATGAGCCAAAGCAGCTTATGATCTTTAAATGGAGTGAAAGGAAATGGGAGTTAAACAGCAACCTAATTTTCTGTGTTCCTCCCTCTATCATGAAGTCCTGGTTTCAAAGGCACTCAGGCACAGGAATAGAATCATGCAGGGGGAAGTAAGGCAGTGGGACATCAAAGTTAGAGCACATAGCCTCACAGCCTGCAGGGACCAAAGGGGAAGATGAAAATCCCTTTGCTTTGATTTAGGATATGCAGAGCATGTCCAAGCTTCCTCTGACCTTACAGAGGATGTGAGAAGGTGAGGTGTGGAGAGAGAAGGCCAAGATGTCTTTAGCTAATTCTAATGTGTTAAACTTTCATAACCAACTCCCAAAGTTGTTGCTGTGTTCAGAGTGGAAATGCTGTTGGGTTTAGTGCAGAAGTCAAAAGTTATCCAAGACATGCAGCTCCTCAGAGAAGGATGTAAACATTATCCAGCTCTTTTCCCTCTAACTGAATAAGAAAGTTGATGAAAATCAAATCAACTCACAGAATGGGTTAAGGATTTAAAGGTGAATTGCCTCCTCCTCCTCTCCTCTACAATTTCCAGAGTATAGAGCTGGGGAGGTTTTACTTTTGCTACCTGTCCAGATAATTAATACCTGCCAGTTTACTTGTCCCACTCTTACTATTTTGGGACTAGTATGTTATTGAAAAAAAAGTAGAAAAGAGAAGGTGATGGGGGGGAGAAATCTAAAAGGAAAAGAGAAAAGTTGAATTTCATCACCTCTGACAAAGAGAATGCATATCTAGCATCAGTTCAAATACTGAACCTGTTTCAATCTTCCACAGAAACACAGAATGGTAGGGGTTGGAAGGGACCTCTGGGGATCATCTAGTCCAGTCCCTCTGCTCCAGCAGGGTCACCCACAGCAGGTTGGCCATGATCACCTTCAGGTGGATTTGGAGTGTTCCCAGAGAAGGAGACTCCAGAACCTCCCTGGGCAGCCTGGGCAAGGGCTCCAACACCCTCACATCAAACAAGCTTCTACTCCTGCTCAGCTACAACCTCCTGGCTTCCAGTGTGTGCCCAGTGCCCCTTGGCCTGGCCCTGGGCACCACTGAGCAGAGTCTGGCCCCAGCCTCTTGCCCCCAGCCTTCAGCTCTTGCTGGGCATTGAGCAGCTCCCCTGTGGGGCTGCTCTTCTCCAGGCTCAGCAGCCCCAGGGCTCTCAGCCTTTCCTCCTGTCAGAGATGCTCCAATCCCCTCAGCATCATTGNAAAGCTGCAATAAGGTCTCCTCAGAGTTTTCTCTTCTCTTCTCTTCTCTTCTCTTCTCTTCTCTTCTCTTCTCTTCTCTTCTCTTCTCTTCTCTTCTCTTCTCTTCTCTATCCTTGCCCTTTCCCTCTCCCTTTCCCTCTCCCTTTCCCTCTGCCTTTTCCTTTGCCTTTGCCAGGATATGTTCAGTCTTGCTAGGCTTAGTTTGAGCCAGATGCTTTTCCCTGTAGGCACCCTGCCAGACTCCAAGCAAGGTTGGAAGAGTCTCTGCAAGGCAGTAGAGCTCATCAACATCTTACTGGCAGCAGCACTTGAGTGCCTCTCCATCTTCCCAACTGATCACCTGTGAATGAACAGGAATAATCCAATGTTGAGTCCACACTCTGGATTTGTGGCCATCAACCAGGAATTCATCACTAACTGACTTTTCTTTTCCTATTGAAGAAGAAGTAGCCAAGCCCTGAGAAGAACAATTCAGATGGATACATCTGGATGTGCAGGGTCCAACCAATCCATAGGTGACCCTGGAGTAAATCAGAGGAAGAAGAACACAAGAAGCTCCCATGGGAGATCTCCATGCCTTGCTGATGTGCCAGCCCATGTCAAGCTGGTGAACTTTGCAGTAGGTCTGACAGGTCCACAGATGCCAGATAATCTGGGCCATCCAAATGCTATGCACAGAAGGGAATCTCTGAGACCAACCTTCTTCCCTCTTCCAGTTGGATGAGTATTCAGCTCATGTTCAGCTCCCTGTTGTGATGGTGGACACATAGGAATGATAACTCATGTTTTAAGGATCTGTACCATGTAGGACTTCAATTGCCTCCAGAAGCCAGTATGGAACCAAGATAGGTCTGGGATATGCTTCAGCTGATTTTCTATGTTTATAACTTGACTTCCAAAAGCTGAAGAGGTCTGAGGCAGATAGAACATTACAGAGCTTTCCCAAATCTTGTCCACAATTGCATCCAGCAGTAGTGGCTAAAGTTCTTATACTCAGGGGCATTATTGGCTTTGTAACAACAATGCTTTACAACTACAGCAGGACAGCAAGGGCTTTAGCATATCTAGGTTGGTAGCAGTTTGGTAACATCTCTGTGGCCAGGCAGTGAAAATTGGCTTCAGCTTATACTCTCAGGGTGATATTTGTCTGATTTATCTCTAAGGATGGGGTTTATCCCAATATTTGGAGGTGAGCACAAGGGAAGTTGCTCCTGAATACTTTATAGCAGGCTCTCTTTCTTCTCAGTGGAAAATGAGTCAGTTGAAGACTAAATACCTAAATAAAGTGGTCAACCATCTAATAAAAGTGTCTGACAGTCTTAGCATTGTTTAGATGGCTTAGTTTTAGGCAGGCTGGGTTAGCTGAGTTATATTGGGCCCTGAAACATGTATGATCAGACCTCTGTTTGGAAAAGTACCTTCTAGCACTGAGGGTGCTAAAGCCTCAATGTTTAGTTCTGGGAATGGTTTTCCATGGATTCTCCAACAGGAAAAGGGCCCAGCTAGGTCTTTTCAGTATTAAAACTGAGCCAGATGATGGTGAGTCACATGCTCTGGACTTGATGGACATTCATAAACTCAGGAATCTTGCCAAGATGAAGGATGGCATCCAGGAACAGTGGAAAGGAATCTTGCCAAGATGAAGGGTGGCAGCCAGGGACCATTCTCCTATGGTGTGAGGCACTGTGCAAATCCCATGTCATCAGGCTGGAGTTTGTCCTTCCCTTTATTTTCCACAGCCTGCTTTGAAGAAGACAGTCCTGTTTGCCTCCATTCATACCTTTTTGTCTGTCTGGGACAGAAAAAAAAAAGACAACAAGCAGTAAAAACCTGCAGGCTATTAGAGGGTTTTTTTTGCCTTGCTACCATCCCCAAGGCAGAAGCTTAGTCTTCAATTCATTGAGTTCCTGTAGGTCAGAAAACACCTTGTGGTTATTACCATTTTGCATCAGATTCCTTCCAGTGACCTTGATGGGAAAACACCTTAACCCACTTATTAAATCCCCATTTAATCACCCTGAAGCCAGAGAGGAACAGTTGATCAAGGGCTTGCCAAGCTTCACATCGTTTTTAGCTGACCTGTATTTTGACTTGCTCCAGGATTCTTAGTGCAAGGGAAAAAAAACCCCTCCCTGGGTAACACTCCTGATGCACAGCACAGGGAGATGGCACTGGAGAAAAGGACTGAAGTGTAAACCTGCCCCTGACCTACACCTGTGTAAATGCAAGGAAAGGGAGAGGAGGAGAAAAAGGGAAAGACAATAAGAAAGACACAGACAGAGGGAGAGAGAGAGAGAGAGGAAGAAATGAATCATACAGTGCTTTGTGTTGGAAGAGATCTTAAAGATCATCTAGTTCCAACCCCCCTGCCATGGGCAGGGACATCTTTCACTAGACTAGTTTGCTCAAAGCCACATCCAGTTTAAGCTTGAAAACTTCCAGGGATGGGACAGCCACAGTGTCTCTGGACAACCTATTCCTGTGTCTCACCACCCTCCCAGTAATGAATTTCTTCCTAATATCTAACCTAAATCTCCCCTTTTTCAGTTTGAAGTTGTTATCTCTTGTCCTATCACTACAGCCCCTGATAAAGGAAAGGCAATTAAGGAGAAAAGGGTATTAAGGGAGGGAGCTAGGATCCAACCATGTCAGCAGCAGATTTGCTGCATTTCTTAGATGCTCAGAGCAGGATCAGTTGAGGGAAGCTGAGTTATGCACTCATCTTGTTCTGTGTAACCTAGGGGACATGGAACTCATTCACCTTAGGGAAGAAGTGATACATGGAATCACAGAATCACAGGATGGTTGAGGTTGGAAGGGACCTCTGGAGGTCATCTAGCCCAATCCTTCTACTCAGGCAAGGTCACCTAGAGCCAGCTGCCCAGAACCATCTCCAGATGTCTTTGGATGTCTTTACAACTTCTCAGGGCATAAACCATGCACCTCTCACAATGAAGAAGTTCTTCCTGAGTTTCAGAAGGAAGCTGGTGTTTCAGTTTAGGCTCATTTCTTCTTGGCCTGAACTAAAAAGAGCCTGGCTCTGTCCTTTCTGCACCCTCCCTTCAGATATTTATATGCTTTCCTAGGATTCCCCCTGACCCTTCTCTTCTCCAGGCTAAACAGTCCCAGCTCTCTTGGCCTTTCCTCATGGGAGATGTGCTCCAGTCCCTCCAACATCTTCATGGCCCTTGATACCCCCTCTCCAGTGTCCATGTCCTCTTGTAGTGGGGAACCCAGGACTGGAGACAGTGTTGAGTAGAGGACACACCTCCAAACTCCCACCAGCTGATGCCTTAGACCTCAAGCCTTTCCTAGACATGATGTAACACAAACACTGGCACCAAGCTTTCACCCAGCACATTTTGCACCTCCCTCTCAAAACACCTTTGCAGAGGAAGCCAGCATCCACCTCCCACTTTGCCAAAGGGAAAACCACCAAGGAAGTGATGTTCCCCAAACCAGTTGGAGAACAGACTCTTGAACACAGGATTTTTCAGGTTCTACTAGATCATCTCCTCTCCCCTGAGCTGAAAGGTCTCCAGGTAACAG
Source organism: Galbula dea (assembly GCA_013399015.1). Taxonomy (NCBI): domain Eukaryota; kingdom Metazoa; phylum Chordata; class Aves; order Piciformes; family Galbulidae; genus Galbula; species Galbula dea. The sequence goes on along the minus strand of VWZX01002526.1, from coordinate 360,927 downwards.
GGCTTGTGAATCCTAATAAGACTGTAGCATGTAGATGGAGGTTTGCTACCCAAGTTATTCCTCTGAGCTCTTTCCACCCAGGAGGTAAGTTATTATTTCAGTGCAAACAGGCAGAGAGCTTAGCACTGGAATTCAACTTGCTCTCTGAAGACCCTTGGCTGAAAGCTGCTATGGAAATGCATGTTATCATTGCTGTCAGCTCATGACTCACCAACTGTTCTATCCAGAAGGAATGGTCTCTGGTTGAGGCTGGTTTTCTTTCTGCTGGAAAGGGAAGCACCCAAACAACCTGTGTTGAAAAGGGTTGCAGTTGGTAAACAGGTACAAACAAGGGAGCTGACTTGGAAGATGCTGTCTGGAGAAGCAGCAGCAGCATTTCCAGTGTTCCAGTGAATTAGCATCATCTGCATGAGTGCAAGAAGAAGACCAGCCCTTAAACACTGACTCAAAGTCCAGTTTTTAAAGGTCTTTCAATATTTTGCCTAAGCTAGTGACATAGCCAGGCTTTACTCTTCACTCTTGGTACAGTGGTGAGAGCACTGATAGCTCTGCACCTGCAGTGACACAGCTGCTAATGCTGCTACCTGGCATTTCCATGCTTTCAGGCTCAGCTGAACTGACAATGTTGGAAAGCCAGTGATAAAAAGCAAGGAGAAGGTTGACAGCTCCTTAAAAACCTTGCACAAATAGGACAGTGCTTGACATGATGCTGTTCCAGAGTCAGTCACTTGCCCTTGATTTGCAAGACTTGCAAGAAGCTGGTTGCTGCCTGGATTTTGCTGTGAAAGGTGGTTTGATTTGGTACCTCTGGGTTTAACATCCTGAGCCAAGCTGGGCAGATGCCATCAGTTAAAAAAAAACAACAAACCCAAAAGAGTTGCAGGGCTGAGCTTCATCTGGGAGAGGAATTAGAGCTGAAGAACAGAAATGTGTCTAAGCAGGATCTGGCTGCAGTGTTTGTGACTGTAAATGCACATAGACAGATCCACTGGGAGAGAAAAAAAAACACTTTCTGTGGCTGAACAGGAGAATAGGACTTGTGAACCATGTCCCAGTAGACTTCACAGCCTCTTTCATCTGTACAGCCTCTTAAAATAATAATAATAATAGTAATAAGTATGATTTTGTTATTTCTCTAAGGGTTCTTGTTTGTCTGTGCTTCTTCTTTAAATGACCCCATTTAAATAGCCAGGGATCTAAGCTCTTCCTTCTGAGCACCACTTTCTGCTCTGGGGCTGAGCAGCCAGGCAGCTTCTCCCACCATTTGACCACCTGAGCATGAAGCCTCATCACAAGGTAAGTGTCTACAACATTGAACAGATCAACCTCTGGAAGATTCAGCCATCCTCTGTCCACTACAGGGTCCAAGCAGGGACACTTAGGGGCAAACCACAGGTGAGGTTCATCCTGCACTCAATGATTTATCACAGCCCCCAGGTCCCTGCAATGCAGCTGGTGCATATTCTGACCACTGAAGCTCCTTGAAGATCAGATCTTGTCTGACAAGGGAAATGATTTCATTTCTCTGCCTTGCACAGAAGAGCAACCAGTCATGGCTACTAGATGACACAAGTGATGGCATGAGATGTTTTCACTCTGGAGGTGAATGCTCTTTGTTCAGTAAATTGTGCTTTCTCTGATACAAACCAAGGCTTCTCCCACACTTGAAGCAGCAACCTTCCAGGGATATTTCCTTCTAGGAAGATTCTGACTTTCCCTGTGTTTGTTTTTAATTAATCTTCTCCTTCCTAACCTGCAGAGATACCTAAGCATGTTGACAGTCAGGGGAGAGAGCTGCTGGCAGTGAAGTTGAAGAGACACCTAGGGTTGGATGGAGACTGAGATGGAAGTGGGAAACAAGGAAGGATTTTGCAGTAGTTTGGGAAACCTTTTTGATTTCTGTTTCCAAAGCAATACTTTTAATTCCTGGGAAGCTCTGGGATCAATCCAGGCATGGCTGAGAGTGACACCAAAATGACATAAGGATTGGCCATAGCAGAGCAACACAAGAATGAGAAAGGATGATCTCAGAGGTCTTTCCCAACCATAATGATTCTGTGATGATTCTATGATGGTTTTATGATGTTTCTATGATTGCATGATTTTATGATTCTATGTTTCTATGATTTTAGGATCCTATGCTTCTGTGATTCTATAAGTAGGAAACTCTCAGATCTGGAGTACTCACAGGTAGGAGATAAGATATCAGCAGGCAGGCAGGCAGGGTAACCACCTACCCTCCCATAAAGGGATGTTCTCATGTTGACCCAGATCAACTCCTCTGGCCACATAATGAGCATGGAAATAGATGCCTAGGGCACAGCAGAGGAAGCATTAAACTGAGGGTGGATACTTGCTGGGGGAAACTTCAGAGTTAATCAGTGCTGAGTAATGCAGAGCTGTCTACTGGCCCTGTAGGACAGAGAGATGGCTCTGGGTTTGCTCAGGAGGAGAAGACTCTGGTCTCCCTGGGCTATGAGTTGCCCTGGATGGAAGGACCTTGAATGTCTCCAGATCACCTCTGTGTCAGCAAGGACTCATCTCCTTTCAGGGTCTCTGCCAGAAGGTGGAGGAGCTCACCCCCTCATTTCTCAGAGTAGCAACTGCTGATTCAAAATCCCAATTATTTGGTAGCCCCCCTTCCTCTGCCTGTCAGTGAAGAAACAACACCAGCCCTTAGCAGTGCTCAGGAGCAGTAAATCATCTTTGTGGGAGAAAAAAGGCTGGGAAGGGAACACCAAACCTTCTTGGGGCAGAAGTGCACGTGAGCAACGAGAGGGAATGAAAATGTCTCTCTTGTCTTGCTACTGCCTTCATCATCTTGCAGGGACCTCTCCTCCCTCAGGGCTTGTGAAACCCTGAGGACAATAATTCACTTGTGTATCTTGCCATGCTAAATAAATGCTTCCACAAAGCACATGGAAAATGGGTAATGCTACATTGATGTCAGGAGCTGGGAGCAAGGAGTCACAGCAAGAGCTGGGACCTTCAGGCAAGTGTCTTCTCCAGAGCTGGGGAACGATGAAGCTGCACATTTAATGCCTTTGATATGTATTTGTTTTACATGAATGCAAGATCTAATTGGTTTCTTCACTCCAAAGTTGCTAACAATGGGCCCTAAACTGTACATAAATGACCATTCAATTATTAGATATCAGAAAGATCTGCAATTGGATTTGGAAACATGAAGGGAAACGAGGGCTGAGAAGCAATTATTAGGGTTTCTTTTTCTCCTTTTTTGGATGCTTTTGGTTTTGTTGTGGTTTATTTATTTTTTTTTAAGCAGCTTTATTATCTCTACAAGAGCCTTGCTCAGGAGACAAGCATTCCCATTAGAAAATCAATAGCAGAGCTGCTGTGATAGCAGCAGTAACCTGTCGAGTTTCAATTAGAGCTTGGGAGAGGTTGAGCCTCTTCCCTCAGCCTGACACTTGCTAGCATCAGTGGAATTTTGTGCATATTTATTATTTGGAAGAAGGCAGTGAAAATCTGGGGCCTGATGATGTTTTTTCTTTCTTTTTTTCACTGGCACTGAGGTGGTAAAGCTTCTGAGGTGGTTGGCCCTGGTCTTCTGTTGGCCCTTGGGCAGCAAGAGTGATAGCATCATCTGCAGGCAGCCTCATCCTTTCTTTGCTTTCTTTCTTTGACTAATGAAGAGTTGGGCTAGCTGACCTTTAAAGGTCCCTTCCAATCCAAACTATTCCATGATCTCTGAGACCATGAAGAACTTTACAGGGTCTTAGTGGAAACAGGTCAGTAAGGAGATGTGGGTTGTTGCTCTCCTGATGTTAGCAGGACCCTTATTGCATCTTGACAGAAGACTGCATGATGCTTTGGGTTTGTGCTCAGGCTTCAACTATTTATAACTATGTATCACAGTTTTACACTTGGGACTCTTCTTTTGTTTGGTTTTGGTTTTGTTTCCCTCTCCAAAGCACTAGATATCTCAGGTGAAGGGCACTGTCCATGCTGTGTGAGAAGATGAACTTTGCCTTCAAGTCAAGACTGTTTCTCACAGGTCAATCTTTCAGGTGTAAGCAGGTGACCCTGGCCCTGCTGTGTTATGGATGATGTCCCCACTTGTGCTTGTGACCAACCTCTGCTGGCTCACTTTGCAAAATTAATTCATTCCATAGCAGAAAAAAAACAACAGAGAAACACTGCTCATCTCTCCTTTCCTCAGCAGAAAATGGGAGGACATTGCCCTTCTGACAAGAACATAACTTTGTTTGGATCAGCAAAGTTAATAAACCCAGGGAGGAACAGATCCACTGCAGGAGGGGTTGCCTTTTCAGGTTTATCTTCTTGGCACTGTCAGGAAGAGATAAATCCAAAGCAGAATTGGGCAGGAACAAGAAATAATGTGGAAAGGAAAGACAGGATCCAGCTCATCTGCCTGGCAGGACACTGGCTCCAGTGAGGGGCTTGGTCTTAGGTGTTTTGAGAGCAACAGAGAGAGATCAGCTCTTCCTGATGGGGACTCAGCTCATAGCAACAGGGGTAGGTGGAACAGTCACCCTGAGGGAAAGGTCAGCTTCTTCTCATTGACCTCTTTACTCAGAGGGTGGTGAGGCACTGGAACAGGTTGCCCAGAGAGGTTGTGGCTGTCCCATCCCTGGCAGTGTTCAAGGCCAGGCTGGATGTGGCCCTGGGCAGCCTGGTTTAGTGGGTGGCATCCCTGCCCATGGCAGGAGAGGGGTTAGAGCTAGATGATCTTGAAGGTCCCTTCCAACCTGGACCATTGTATGATTCGATGACCAGAAAGGGTCCTCTGGTGAGTAGCTTTGCTGATATATCCCAGAATTATCAAGCTTGGAAGAGTCCTCCAAGATCATCAAGTCCAACCATCAACCTATCACCACCATCTATGCATGAGAAGAATCAAAGCTCTCTCTGATCATCATGGGTTACCTTCTGGTGATTGACATGAGAGTCTCCTATCCTCCAGTGCCCCTCACCAAACAGATGCTTAGGAGAAAGGCAGAGCAATGTCCCTTTCACAGCAAGTCTAAAAGGAGAGTTCTGACAAGATGAATTTCCTGCTTCAGACAGTGACTCCTCTATTAGAGATCCTTGAATACTTAATTATTAATCTCCATTATTAATGAACACTGCAGGAGCCATGGATTCACATTGGAACAATGCATACCCCTAAAGTTACCAGGGGGCTGGCAATCACAGACACACACACTACTCCTTAAGGTGGAGAAATTAGCACTGAATTTACTCCTGGGTGCATTTTCCAACCCACCAGAACTGACTTGTCTCTGATTTTAGACCATTGCAGAGCAAGTGGCTTCTTTATTACATTATTGCTCTGCTAGTGCCTGAGAGTTGTGAGTGGGATAAGTGGATGGGTAGTGTGAAGCACAGATCTGCCTTTCCAATTCCCCAGCCACAAGAGTGGCTTCTTTTGAAACCTGTTAGGAGCCAGGCAAAAATTTCCAGCTGATACCATTTGGTTGGGAAAGGCAAATTCCAAACTGGCAGCATTTGTGGCAAGGGTGTTGATTTGCTTTCCTAAGCAAGACACTTCCTTGCTATTTTTCTTTGCTTTTAATTTGAACTGATGTTCCAATTTGGATTTATTTTTTTGCTGCTGTGCTGAGGCAACCCATTATCCAGCTTCAAAACAGGAGGAAGGAATTCATTGTGGGTGGAAGCCAACATTCATTTCAACTCAGATAGGTTGGGCTGGTTAGGCTGTTTGTTTGTTTTCCATTTTCTGTTAGTTGATTTTCTTTGCTGTTGTTGTTGGAGTTGGTTTGGTTTGTTTAGTTTCATTTCAGATCTGCCTCCAACTTCTTTCTTTCTTTGCTTACCTTGTGGAATTGGCAGCAAAAGGAAAACCCAGTTATTCCCACATCTCACTTCAGCAAATAGCATGGCACTATCTGTGCCTCATTTGGGGCAGGGGGGGGGCAGAAATTGCTCTCCAGATCTCCAGATAACATTTGAATATAATTGAGAATAAGTAATATACAAATAAAAAAGAACAATAGAGCAATCATAATACTAAGACAGGTTGAAGCAGATGGGGATTAGTGGTGCTCACTGTATTTTCCACACTGGGTGTGGGTGAATGAAACCTCAGCTCAGTGCTTTTCTCACTCCTCCTCTTCTTAGATGTCCACCTTGAGTCAACATCCTATTCCACCTAGTGCTCTCCCTTTCATACACCTCTGCTCCTCCCAGACCTAGCAATGGTTGACCATGGAGTGTTCAGCACTTCCTTTGGCTGAAGGCTGGTCTCCAGTGTCATTGTTGTCTCCAGGTCTGGAGTAGAGACCATGAGATGCTGCCAGAGGGAAGCTGTTCTGCTGGTCAAGAGAGAAGTAGCTGCTGCTGAGCTTGTCTCAGCTGAGGGATCACAGTCCCCTGTACCTCACCTGATGCACTGCAGATGTTTCCAGTCTCAGCTTCTACTGGGTTGCAATAATATGCATCAAACAGAGATAATCCTAATGTGGGAAGAGTTTCATGCACTCAGGAGACCAGTTATGCATTGTTAATATGCACAGCACCATCCATAACACAGCAGGGCCAGGGCCACCTGCAAGATTGACCTGTGAAAAGCAGTCTTGACTTGAAGGCAAAGCTCATATCTTATTATTGATATATTAATCATGAGATATTCTATCAGTTTCTGTCATGCCTTTGTCATCCCCCAGCAGAGCTTCATGGAAGGCAAGAGCCTGAAGAGGGTCTCTGCCCCAAAGCAGTTCCACTCTGCAGTGTTTGCCACCCCTGACTGGCTTCCACCCTGTATCATGCCTGTCAAAATGTTACAACTATGCTGTTGGACCAAATATCTTAGTGACACCAGGAAAGGGATGGTGACTTCCAAGAGGTTTTTCATGCAGCTTGAAATAAATCAGCTCACTAAGCAAAAAGAAAACCAGGTCCAGGGGAGGAAACTGCAGCTGTATGGAGTAGGATGTTCTCAATCCCTTCCAATTATTTCAAATCATTCCTACACTGCTGTGAAGTTGCTGAATTGGTGAGTTTTGACATCCCTGGAGAACTTCCTTGCCATTTCACCAACCCTTCTACAAGTTCCTGGGCTTTCTCTGGCAGGGTTACTTTGGAAGCAGTGATAAAGTCTGGAGGAGTTGAAGGAGAACTGGGGTGGTGCTGGGAACCAAACCATCCAGACACAAGCGTCTCCATGTGCCTACACAACCCTAGTGCAGGAAAACTAAGCCTGTGCCTGCCAGAGGTATCTGCAAGCTTTGTCTGTCCTTTGATATGGGGAATATTTCTCACCCCTTGCTCCAAATAACTTAATTAAAGTGAAGTCTACTTTGTTTTCTCATGGCTTCAACACCAATGGATCCCTCAGCATGGGCTTCAGCCTGTTGTGTTGATCCCAGCTGTACCTCAGTTGATCTGGTCTCTATCTTTGCCATCCTGCAAGAGTTTTGGGTGCTGAGGAATAGGGAAGGGAATTAGCAATGCCTGGCTCTAAATGGGGGTCTTGATGTAAAAACAATCTTATCAGAAAGAAATCAAGCAAAGCAGCATTGTTCATGAGATATTAATTGAGCCTCTGAATAGCTCAGCCTTCTTCAAAGGAAGTGGAGAAAGCAAATGTCACTTATGAAGAGGGAAAGGACAAATGTTGGCTTTTAGGTTGTGCCAGGCTGGCTGGGGCTGTGGGCAACCTGCTGTAGTGGGAGGTGTCCCTGGCAGGCAGGGGGGGTTGGAGCTAGATGATCCTAAAGGTCCCTTCCAACTCTGACAGTTCTATGAATGTTTTCTCTGTCTCAACATCCCTAAGCTCCTGTTTTCCAAAGCAGATAAGCAGCTTTTCCCTGCAGAAATGGCACATGAGTGGTTCTTATCTGCCTCTTGAACTGCCTCCCAAGTTTCCCAGCAATGGCCAAAGGTTGCATCTAAAGCCAAAACATCTCTGTAACCAGAGGTGGAGATGGTTTCTAGAGTCTGTGGTTTCCTTTGGGTAGGGTAGGAAATAGTGGGGAGAGGATGAAGGTTCTGGTTTTGTTTTCCATTACAGAAGATAATAGGTTTCAGTCAAAATGCAGCAGTTGTATTTGTTTCTGGAAGTACTGTGAGCTACAAAACTTCAGGGTCCTTCAAAATAAGAAGGAAGAGGACAAAAATATTCACAGCTCAGGAAAGAAAACCCCATACAACAGTTGCATTGCTTGTGTAGTTTGAACTTAATGTGGCTTGACTGTGTCCCTTCAGCTTCCTTAAACATCCCATTTTGTTCTCTTGTTCTGTCCTCAAGTACACATGGATTTACAGAGGTTTCTGTTGAAGAGGACAGAAGAAAGTTCCTCATCACTGAAACAGGCTTTTTTTTGTTGGGGTGCTTGTGTTTTTGCACCAGTCCCTATATTCTGTTCAACACTCAGAGGGAGGAAAACATGTTCTGTCTGTCTGAAGTGACTTCTTTCCAGATGAAAAGAAAGAGCTGGGAGAAGGGAGGAAAATGTCCCTGCCCTAGAAGAGCATTACCAGCAAAATGGTTAATAACCTTAAAACTTTAGGATGGTAATACCCCCCAAAAAAGCAGAGAAGGGACTCCTGGAGCTCAACAGCCAGGCTTTTCCAACTGATCTCAGTGATTTACAGCTGGAGACAGTGATAAGCCATAGGAGAAATGGCTTCTTTATTATCATAAACAGACATGATCCAGCATACATTATAGAATTAGAGCTTCATAGAAGCATTTAGGTTGCAAAAGACCTCAAAGATCATTGAGTCCAAGCATAACCCAACACTGCCAGGTCACCACTATACCATGGCCCTCAGCACCACATCTACACTGCTTTTAAACACCTCCAGGGATGGTGACCAGTACTTAAGTAGTGGAGGAAGCTTAGGAGTTTCTTTACACTAAACTTCAACAGATCACAGTGTAGCTGTGATACAGCAGATACACAGCAGGAAGAGAAAGAAACTTGCAAGAGGTTGGATATTTCTTCAGTATGATTCTGTGCTCTTTCTCTTTTTTTCCCAGAATGGTAGGGGCTGGAAGGGACCTCTGGGGATCATCCAGTCCAATCCCACTGCTAAAGCAGGGTCACCCACAGCAGGTTGTATGGGATCACTTCCAGATGCCTTGGGAATCTCTCCACAGAAAGAGAATCCACAGCCTCTCTGCAAAGCCTGGGCCAGGGCTCCAACACCCTCACACCAAACAAGCTTCTCCTCCTGCTCAGCTGCAACCTCCTGGCTTCCAGTTGGTGCCCAGTGCCCCTTGGCCTGGCCCTGGCCACCACTCAGCAGAGTCTGGCCCCAGCCTCTTGCCCCCAGCCTTCAGCTCTTGCTGGGCATTGAGCAGCTCCCCTCTGGGGCTGCTCTTCTCCAGGCTAAGCAGCCCCAGGGCTCTCAGCCTTTCCTCCTGCCAGAGCTGCTCCAGTGCCCTCAGCATCTTCCCAGCCTCCACTGGACTCTCTCCAGCAGTTCCTTGTCTCTCTGGAACTGGGGAGGCCAGACCTGGAGCCAGGACTCCAGCTGTGGCCTCACTAGAGCAGAGCAGATCAGGAGGGGAACCTCCCTTGACCTTCTGGCCTCACTCTTCTTCATGCACTCCAGGAGACCACTAATGTTTTTGGCCACAAGAGCACATTGCTGGCTCATGGTGACCTTGTTGTCCACCAGCACTTCCAGGTCCTTCTCCAGGGAGCTGCTTTCCAGCAGCTCTACCCCTAACCTCTCCTGGTCCAGGAGGTTATTCTTCCCCAGGTGCAGGACTCCACACTTGCCCTTTTGGGCTAGAACTGTCACCTCTTCAAAATGAGACTAGTTTTCTTGTTCAAATCCATAGGTACCAGCCCTGCAGAAGGACACAGACAGACCTGCTCAACAGGGAGGCATTGCACATTTCAGACACCCTTTGCCAGCACTCAGGCAAAGGAGACTTCCCTTGCTGGCTGCTTCCTTTTTCTCCCATTGGTTTAGAAGTTCTGAGTGCATCCTAAAGACAAGGAGATGAAATTCTCTCCCTTGCTGCTTTAACAAGGAGATTTACTGGGAGAAACAACTCGGTAAATACCACTTACTGCCATCTATGGCTCTGCTTGAGAAACACATTCCCACGGAGAGCCTTGCAAAGGAGCCTGCTTTTACACCTTCAGAGAAGCCTTTTTGGGCTAAGCAAGGGTTTAGAAAAGGGGCTGCCAGTTTCCAAAAGCTATGGTGGGCAAAAGACACTGCAAATGTTATTTTAGAAGGTGGTCAGCACTTTCCTTCTTCTGAATGTTGTTTCCAGCCAAGGAGAACTTAGAGAGCTTCCCTTCTTGGGATTATTTGGGATGCTCTGGTTTTGACTTCCCTGCCAATAACATCACTTTGTGCCCCATCATAATGCAGGCAGACAGAACACAGCTCCCTCTAAGACAAATATCTTGAATGCTTTAACTCTTTCCTACTCATTCCTACTCAGGGATGGGCTGGGATCCAGAGGGATCTGGACAAGCTTGAGGAGTCTGTGTGAACATCAGGAGGTTCAACAAGGTCAGGTGCAAGGTCCTGCACCTGGGTCAGGGCAATCTTCAGTATCAATCCATGTTGGAGGATGAAGGGAGTGTGAGCAGGTCTGTGGAGAAGGACTTAGGAGATACTGCTGGGTGTAAAGCTGGGCATCAAACAGTAATGTGTGCCTACAGCCCAGAAGCCAACCATATCCTGGGCTGCATCCCCAGCAGCATGGCCAGCAGGGCAGGGAGGGGATTCTGCCTCTGGGGAGACCTCACCTGGAGCACTGTGGCCAGCTCTGGAGTTCTCAGCACAAGAAAGACATGAAGCTGTTGGAGCAGGGCCAGAAAAGGGCACCAAAATGATCAGAAGGTTGGAACAACTCTGCTGTGAGGCCAGGCTGAGAGAGTTGGGGTTGTTCAGCCTGGAGAAGAGAAGGCTCCAGGGAGACCTTCCTGCAGCCTTTCAGGACTTCAGGGAACCTGTAAGAAAGCTGGGGACAATCTTTTTAGCAGGACCTGCTGTGACAGGAGAAGGGGTGATGGTTTGACACTAAAAGAGAAAGGTTTAGACTGGAAAAAATTTGTTACAGTGGGGATGGTGAGACACTTGCCCAGAGAGGCTGTGGATGTCTCACCCCTGGAACCATCCCAGGTGAGATTGTTTGGAGCTCTGAGCAACCTGATCCAGTGGAAGATGTTCCTGCTCACTGCAGGAGGGGTGGAGTAGGTGACCTTTAAAGGTCTCTCCCAAACCAAAGCATTCTATGATTCTCTGATTTTATGATTCATGAAAACTCTCTCCTCCCCACTCTGTCCCTCCTCCAAAAGGGCATTTTGCTTTTATCCTCAGACTACTGGTTCTGAGCCTCTGGTTCCTGGATCTCCACTAGCTTTTGGCCTTTCCATAGGAAGGGAAGTCCCTGTCCCTCCATACTCTGGCCAAGAGAGATGTGTAAAGCTCCTATGATCCCCACAAGAATGTACATGTCAGGAGAATTGACCTGCTTTAGCAGGGGGTTGGACTAAATGATCCCCAGAGGTCCCTTCCAACCCCTACCACTCTGGGATTCCATAATGGACACATGGAAGAGGTGTGGGGAAGAAGGGAAAGGGAGCTGGAGCCACTTTGAATCTTGCTGGTCAATGAAAAGTGGGAAGGCATCACAAATCCTTTCAGAGAGAGGATTCTATTCTTTCATCTCATGATCCAAGAGCTCTGGGACCCTGATGATGGTTTGGCTTCCTCACCAAGAGTACAGTTTCTCACCTAAGCTCCAGCCACCCTCACTGACCATGACCATCTATGTGCTGGTGCTTGTTCCTCTCACTGGAACTCCTCTTTTGGACTCCATGAACTTGACCCCTGACCATAGGGTGAACAGGAGGCTGCTTGAGGGAGAGGGTTGGAGTTAGGATTTTCCACAGCCCCATGGGAAGATGCACTGCTGCCTTCCCCCACTTTCCAGCTCCATACAATGGGTTCAACCCTAAGTTCTTGGGTTAGGAGAAGTCTCTGCCAGCAGAAACTACAGCTGGTGAGAGGAAGGACAACTCCTTGCAAAACTGAATGAAAAAAGATTAACAAGCAAAGCAAGGTGGAAAGCAGAAGCCAGCAGTCAGGTGAGAGAGGCATGGGGAAATTCCTTTCCCAGCCCTGTATCCAGCTGAGTTATTCCATGTCACCCTTTGGCAGAGGGCTGTGGCTGGCTGGAACCTGGACATTTGCAAGCAGATCTTCAGCCAGGGTGTTAGAGATGTAAACACTCTGCTGTCTGTTGCTGGAGGGGAAGGAAACTGATAACTTACAAGCTGTCCTGCTTTGCTGTTATCCTCTTCAAACAATCTTGCAGATTCCCAAGGCTGCTGCACCTAACCATTGACATTTCCCATCCCTTTTTTTTGGTCTTGACCAGTTCTGCCTCTTGATAAGAGGCATTTCTGGTGCAACAAGCATGGTCTGAACTCCAAGTGCCTGTAAGGGGAGAGGAATTGCTTCTCTGGGATGGAGTTTGCTCTTTTCCTTTGTCAGAGAGAAGCAGAGAGGCACAGCTGGATCCAACTCATGCCTTGCCAACTGCAAAGGCCAGACAGAAAACAGATTGTAGCCAAAGGCAACAAGAGCCTCGTGAAGAGAACAACAGACATCTCTTGGTTGTGTTTTGGAACAGCAAAGGCATAAAACCCACCCAGCACCTCCCCAAGAAGTGTTATGAGTGAGTTGGTCTTATTACCATCACTCTGATGGGATGGGGATGATGTGCCCCAGAAGTCCATGTGTCTTGTAACCTCTGGTTTTGCTTATCTTGTCTGCTTCTCTGTTATCTGGCAATGACATTGGGAGGTCTTGATGGCACCCATATCTGTCTTGAGTAACTTCAGGAGTCCTTGCACCATATCATGGTGGGACAGGCATTGTCAGTTTGGGCTGAGTTCAGAAGTCTTGGTTATTTCTGCACATGTTGAAGCCAAATGGGGCTGAGATCTCTGTTGCAGGGCTTCTTGTATCAGAAATACAAGACCCAGCAAGGTCCATGTATAGGGAGGAAAGAGGACAACCATCAGTGCAAAGGTGTCTTTACATCCCAAAGTGTTCCAGTGCTGCTGACTCAGAGACTTCCTTTGGAAGCACTTTTGGGAACTAGAGAGACTGGTGAGAGGTAAAACTCTGTTAATGCAACTTCTCCATCCCTTTCCATGGCAGGGCTGCTCTCCAGCATCATACTCCCCTTTTGGTGTGAGATATGAACCAGGTCATTCTCCCCAGGGGTTACCTGTTCTGGTTATGGAGGATGGCAGGATGGAAGGAAGGGTAGATATCTCCTCAAACTCAGACTTAAAGTCACCTGAAGTGCTGCTGAGCATCTCTTGCTCTGAAAATGGACTTCATTGCAGTGAGTTTCACAGGTCCTTGTGCATTGTTTCCTCTTAATCACTTCAGAGATGTGTAAAACCAAAGAGACCAGGTGAGTTATTGCATTTGGTTGCCTCAGCCAGCTGCACACCCCAAATCCTCACGTGCCCTACTTGCTGTTGCAGTTCACTCCTAGTTCTCCTTGGAGTGCACAGAGTGAGAAACAGGGAGATCAGACCTCATTTCTCTGTGTTTTTAAGGTGTGGGTCATGTTTGCACTCTTTTTAAATGAAGGTCTGGGGATTCATGGACCTCTACCTGGCACTGCATAGAAATAAGCCTGCATTGAGCCCAGTTCCCCATTCCCACAAAGATGATCACGTCCTGCAGCAACAGTGGGACTTGGAAATGGATTTAGTTTTGTCAGTGGCACTTTTTTGGTACCTTTTTAGCTTGTGCTGTGCTTCTTTGCCCTACAACACAGGAGAAATCCTACCTGCACCTCCTCAACACTTCCTCCAGTACCCCAAAGGCATGGCAGAGCTGCTCTGTGGGACTCACAGGGAGCAGGACCTGCTGCATGGACTCCTTTTGCCAAGCATCCCATTGTTCCCAGCAAAGCTCTCTGTTCTCCTCCTGGCACCTGTGAGGGCTGGAGAAAGAGAAGCTGGAGAAAGAGAAGGGGAGAAGAAAACCCGGGAGGGGTTTGGAGGAGCAGGGAAACCTTCTTGAAGGAAAACAAACTCCCGAAAGGCTGGAGAGAGGAAGACAGAGATTTCTATTCGGAGCATGCACGGTGCTAATCCAGCATAGCCTCCTGTCGGCTAAAAACAAGCATTTCAGGCTCCAGCTGCCCCTTTGCTCCAGTCCCTGCTTAACTGGAGATGTCACACAGATGCCTTTGGCCAGCAATACTGCAGTGCTGGCTGGGGATGAGGAGAGGCTGGTTCACCTCGCTCCACCACAGCCAGGGTTTCTGTTCAGCTCCCCTAAACCATCGATTTTCTCCCTTTTCTCCTTCCCCTAGAAGATTTTTTGGGGGAGGAAAAAAAAAATAGAGGTTTGGAGGTGTGGGAATGGAGGTAAAAGCAATGGATGAAGTGAAGGGAAGGGGGTAAAGGGGAAGAAGCCAAGGGAATGGGATGGGGTTACCCTGAAGGGGCCCTGGGGAGAGGAATGGGATGTTCCTCACCCTCCCAGAGGCAGAGGGACAGTGGGTGAGGGCAGAGGGGATTTTTACCTCTGCCCCTTGGGGCAGGTCTGTGCACTGATGGAGGAGGGGGGTGGGAGGTGGTGTCAGCAGCCCCAGTAGAGAAAGAGGTGGTTTTCTCAGGGAAAGAGACTAATTTCCTTCTTCGGAGTAGAAAGGGTTAAAGTCAAGGGGCAGGTCCTGAAGTCTGGCAGGATGCTGAAGTCCCCTTGTTCTGCCTCCTTTCTCCAGCCTTTTCCCTTTCCCCTCCATCCCCTTCCCACACTCCCTTCTCTGCTCTAGGAGCTCCCAATTACCGGAGGACCTTCCCCGAGCTGTAAATCCGGAGGCAGCACCTTTACCCCCAAAGCTGCTAGGATGCAGCATCTACCTTCTACCCCAACCCATGTTTTCCTTCTCCATCTGCTCCAACTCTCCCTTTCCCCCCATCCCCCTGCCACCCTGAGGCGAGACATCACCCCCCTCCCACACGGGTTGATGGAGCAAGGACTTGGGGGGAGGGGTGAGGGGAAGGAAGGAACGGAGATGCTAGGAAAGAGGTTAAAAAGCTCAAATACGAAAGGGTTAAAGACTGTTGCTGTCTCCTGCCTGGGGAAACCTGGTGCAAAGCCACCGCCAAGACAAGCTGTTTGGGGAGCTCCTGCCCTCATCCTCCTGCCTGGCTTTGGGGTGTGGGGGGGGACTTGCTGCCTTGGGGCTCCCCAGCCTCCTGTCCCGTCTCCTGACCACATCCCCAGGATGTCATCTCCAGGATAGGGGTGCGATGAGAGAGCTCCAGCAGCTCCTTCTCCCTGCCGGTACCCAGGGAGCAGCGAGCCGTGTCCCTGCGCATCCCTCTGCGGGAGACCTGCACCTCCCCCGCAGGTCTGGAGCTTTTTTGGGGGGGCAGGAGGAGGTGGAGGAGCAGAACCCTCGCCATCCCCACCACCACCAGCACCATCCCAGGTCCCTCTTCACCTCCTGGCTCCCCGCTTAAGGCTAAGCTGTCCCGGGGAGGCTGCGCTTGCCCAGCTACCAATGTACTCCGGCTGTCGTTGGTTCCTCTGCTCCATCCATCCATCCATCCATCCATCCATCCATCCATCCTCTCCTCCTCTAGGCTAGCGGAGCATGCCCGGTGCAGTACCGTGGCACTTAGGGTCCTTGCCTATAGCTGCCTGTTTTGCAAAGCTCCGATCCGTGCGTGTGGATCTGTGTGTGCATTTTATCCCTCCCTCCTATCCCTCCCTCCCTCCCTCTCCTCTCTCTCTCTCTCTCACTCTAATGTGTGATCTGGAAAGCTTATAAAAGCCTGATGTAATCCTTAATGCAGCCCCTGGCTACAAAGACTGGATCTAGTTTCACAGAGGGAAAGATTCAGAAGCAGAATTGACCAAAAAAAACCCCAAACAACAAACCAACAGAAAAAAAAGGAAAAAAAAAAAAAGAAAGTGGGGGAGGGAGAAGAGAAAGAAAGAAGGAAAAGCAGAAGAGTGGATTTTAAACAAACATCTCTTTCTGAAGAAGACCATTCTTTCTCCTCACTGCTGGGAAAGCTACTCTGAGCCTTACTGTATATTTTTGTTTTTAAAGGAGAAGCCTTGATTGTCTGCTTGGATCTAATGATTTCCTGGCTTTTAACTGCGTTTCCCCCCTCTCCTAAGGATTCCTCTCAAAACGGCTTAATTATTTTCGGCTTTTCTCTTCCACCTGCCTGTCTGCAGAGACACCAAAGGTTCTCCTTTCCTCTCCTTCCCCACCCCCATTTCTTTTAGGATTTCTTTTTTGGTCTTTTTGGTCCCTTTTCCCATTTAATCTATACACATACATATATATATATAAGTCTGTATGTATATATATATGTAGAGGCAAGAGTGGAGGGAGCGGAGGGAGAGGGAGCTCTGTCATCCTTTTGGACTTCACGCGCTGCCCAATGTTGGGCTGGTTACCCCTGGATATGTTGCTGGTTTCCATTTGGAATTTGACAAAGGGAAGAAGGAGGATATAAAACCTGGGGAGCTCTGCAAGGTAAGGGGCTCCCAGCCACCCTTCCTTCTTCCTTGGGGAGGTGGGGACACGACGGCCAGACTTCTTCGGGCTGTGATTTACCTTGAGTGAAAGGGGATGGAGGGGTGATCTCTCTCCATCCCTACTGGAGGTAGGGGTGGGGGGCAGAGGTGGGTGCCCACTCTTCTGCTTTTTGCCCCTGGAAACAGCACCCTGAGGATGTTTTCACCTCCTCTGCTCTGTAATTTGGGCTGGGAGAGCGTAATCGTTCCCTGCCATGGGAAGTTTTAACTTTCGTGCATGCAGGTCCTGTGGGCAAACATCAAGCGTCGGTGGAAAATATTGATGTCTGCAGGATGCAGAGGGGGAAATGCATTCGTGTCCTGGGGAAAAGAGACGAAGAATTGAGTTGTTCCTGGGGGAGAAGGCAACCAGGAGAGGGAAGAGGAGTGAGGGATCTTAATGGGAGAACTGCAGAGCCAGCCGGGGTTGAACTGCAAAGTGGTGTTAAGCCGTGGTGCCTTCGCGGGCAGCCCTGAGGTCCGGGACACCTCAGCCTGCAACGCTGGCAGATAAAGTCTCAGAGGGATAAGCAGTTGCTTCGCCCCAGGCATGTATCTACCCCTATCCCAGCTCCTTGCCTTCCTCTTTTTCCTTGGAGAGTTTTGAGGGGGGAGGGAGGGGGTCCTTGTTTGCTTTGCCTCTGTTGTGGCACCTTCCCAGGACTGAAGGCAATGGCTGGGGAGGCTTTGAGCTCCTAATGTCCTCTCCTCAAATGCTGTTTATCAGCACTTTGCTTCTCACCGTGGGAGAAAATTAGCCTTTAGCCTATGCAGAGCTCAGAGCACGGCACAGGCACACACACATACGCACACACACTGCTCCTGGGGGATGCTGGCACCCAGGCATAGCTTTGCCTTTCTTTACGGGGTGGGGGAGAGAGTGGAGAGAGAAGGAGTCTCCATCAGGGATGCGTAATTACAAAGCATCTTGTTCTGAATCACCCTGTGTGGGAATGAATCGCAAAATGTGTCTCTCCCTCTTCCCCCACCGCCCCCTTCCCTCTCACGGCCTGACATTCACTGATGGAGGGTGGCTGTTGATGCATCTTCAGACTTTCACAGAGAGGTGTTTCAGCCATGGCTTTGCCAAAGAGCTGGAAGGAAAAGCAGGGTGGAAGGGGAGCAAGGTTTCAAAGAGACTTTTCAGTTTGATTGTACCTCGGTCCTGGCTGAGAGAAGGCATTAGTCCCCGGCAACGAAAGGCACGGGGTTGCAGATTAACTCTGCAAGATACCTTCAGTTGTGACTCAGACTCATGTCCCTGATCCTGCCCTGGCCAAGGAAAGAACCTCTGTGAATCAGCTGCACGGGGAGGAGGTGGTGGGGAGGGAAGCATCAAGGCAAGGTCAAAGGGATGGAGGACACAAAAGACATCACCACCTCCATCCTTGACCACCTCATCCCTTTGGAGCTTGGGCTTTCCAGGGCTCAGGCTCAATCCAGCTCCAGCACTGGGTCTGGCGAGAGCCAGGGCCAGCTGACAGCTGATGGCTGAGGGAGGAGGAGGAAGAGGAGGAGGGGAAGAGGGGAGGGAGAGAAAGGGGGGAGTGAGGAAGAGCAAAGCTACTTTGACGGATGCCCAAACCCTGCCTGCACGGCAAAGCAACGATCGCAGAGCCAGTGCTCCCTGAGAAGGTGCCAGGAGAGGGTGGTCAGGGCGCAAGGGTGCCCTTTACCTGTTGATTAGCTGTAGGTTTGCTCTCTCCTAGCCCATGCAAATCCAGCAGGGATGAGCCCCCAGGCACTCCAAGGAGTTGACTGGCGACCTCCACCTCGTAGCAGGGAGAACTGTGTATTAATGATGATGACTCTGCTTTGGCTGGTGCCGAAATATCTGTATTATCTATTATCAGCTGGGGAGACGAGGCTGAAGGCTTCACAGAGCTGGGATCTCATCCAAAGCCCGGGCTGCTAAAGGAAACAAACAACTCCCTCTGCATATTAAGTGGGTCCCTAATTAATTAATGACTCATTAACCTGGGTCCTGCAAGCCCATTACTGTGCCCAAGACCTCACTGAGGAAGAGGAAGGAGGTGGCAGGGTAGAGCAGGGAATGATTTTTACCCTCGAAGGGTGTTGAGGAATTGCACCAGCTCTCAGCCAGGAGGGACAGGGTGGTCATGGGTCTGAGTCAGGCAGGGTGCAGGGGGCAGACAGAGGGTTGAGCAGGCAGGACACCCCCTGCCTGGTGGGTCACAGCAGCAGGATTAGGGCATGAGAAGCACAGGGATGCTGTTGAGGTGCAGGAATCAGGGAGCCTTCATGCTCTGCTCTGTGTGTTAGAGTGGGCTCAGGGTGCACCATCTCTGCTTCTGGGAAGGGTGAAGGAAAAGGCCAGGAAGAAACTGGATGGATGCAAGACATAGGAAGGGAAGGAGCAGGGCACAAAGAGGGAAAGAGCAGGGCTCCCGGCCCTTCCTATGACACTTGAGATGTTGTTGCAGAGCTCCAGGTACAGTGATAAGGGCTTGGAGACTCCATAGTTGACCAGCAAAGGTGGGTAGGCTCAGGGGAGGACTGGCTGCAAACAGGAGGTTGTTTTCCCTTAACGATGGGTCTATACCTCTATTCCCCTTACATGGGGGAAACTGAGGCAGGGGAGGTGTCCTAAAACTCCATACCCGAGCTAAGAAGACTCTCTGTGTGGGGGGGTGAGATGCCTGAACCCCAATCACACCCCTAGGGAGCAACCAAAACCAGCATCCACTGAGGGTGGAGGGAATTGGGGGGGGGTTGCATTCCCCCATCCCACTCCTCTGCCACTCCAGGGAGAACTGGATTCATCTGTGACCCCCAGGCACTCAGAGGTGTCCTGGGACACACACACAGAGTCCTCCCTTCCCTTACAGCACCCCCTAACCCCCTTTTACAAGCACCCCAAACTTATCAACACCTCTTGGACACCTTTCCTTCCTTCCTTCCTTCCTTCCTTCCTTCCTTCCTTCCTTCCTTCCCATAGTATCAGGGTCGTCCCTGCAGCGACTCCGGATGAGAGAGGCTTGGAAAAGGCAGGGAGCATCTCTACCTAGTGTCAGCATCCCTCCCTTGAACCCCCAAACCTGGCTCCCTTTGGCTAGCAAAGAAGGAGGGAGAGCGGGGGAAGGCGACCAGGGCTTGCGGCGAGCTGCGGGGAGGTGGCGCTCGCCACCCGGTTATCACCGCTCGCCGCCCCCNACCCCCCCTCCAGCAGGTTTTCCTCACCCTATTTCTTCCCCATCTCAGCAGCCTTGAGAAAGAAGAGGCTGTTTGGGGGGCCACAGGCTGTCCCTGGGTGTATGAGTGCTGTCTACACTCCTGCTCACCTCCATGGCCAGGGTGAGGGGACAGCAGCCCCCAGGATTTACTCGGGGGATGGGGGGGGCTATGTACAAGCCTTTACTCCCTACAAATGGGGAATAAGGTGTCCAAGCTCTCTGCTCCTAGGAGTGATCCTAGAGTATCATCCAGCAGGGATCATGCCCTTTGATTGCTCCTTACAGGAGGAAGATGATGGAAGGGTTCCCTGTGAGGCTGCAGCTGGCTTTTCTTCCCCC
>VWZX01002526.1:290222-339228 GCA_013399015.1 Galbula dea | reverse complement strand
CTCCAGCAGGTTTTCCTCACCCTATTTCTTCCCCATCTCAGCAGCCTTGAGAAAGAAGAGGCTGTTTGGGGGGCCACAGGCTGTCCCTGGGTGTATGAGTGCTGTCTACACTCCTGCTCACCTCCATGGCCAGGGTGAGGGGACAGCAGCCCCCAGGATTTACTCGGGGGATGGGGGGGGCTATGTACAAGCCTTTACTCCCTACAAATGGGGAATAAGGTGTCCAAGCTCTCTGCTCCTAGGAGTGATCCTAGAGTATCATCCAGCAGGGATCATGCCCTTTGATTGCTCCTTACAGGAGGAAGATGATGGAAGGGTTCCCTGTGAGGCTGCAGCTGGCTTTTCTTCCCCCTCCCCTCTTTTTTTGTGGGGGGACTGGGGAAGGGAGAGAGGGAAAAGCAGTGTGATCACAGCTCCAAGTTGGTCTTTTCCCCTGGCTCAAGTGTAGCATGCAGGAAATCCCCTGTCATCAATACCTGTTGCAAGGTATCAGCTTGGTTCATTAATTAGCTCCAGCAAAACCTTCATCACTGGTAAATAAATGAGTCCATTTCGTCTCCCTGGGCCCGATCCTGGGCTTGTGGCACTCTGGTGTTGCCACCTCTCTAGGAGAGGTGCAAAGAGAGAGGAGGATGCTCTTCAAGATGGATGACAAGGCTGGCTCTGTAACTAGCTCACCTCCTCCCCTTGGAGAAAATTCACATCCCCAAGTGAGCTTCCAAAGGGAAAGGAGCTGGCACCTGCCCTGGAGGTCTGCAGAAGACTCCTTCTCTGTGTCACAGCTCATACTGGAACAGCTCAATGCAGCTGCAGGCAAAGCTCAGAGGTCCCTGGATCATCCAAATGCCTGTCAGGCAGAGGATGCTTCCATGTTGTTGTTCTGATGGCTCCTGCCTTGAATTCCCTGAGCTCTCTGCTTGCCTGGGGTTTGCAGAAGGTGCTGAGGTGAAAGGAGGCAGCTGGGGGATGCTTGTGCTTGGGTGAAACTGGACTAAGGTAGAGGTAACTTGCTGATGGAGGTAACTTGCTGATGGAGGTTGATGGCCTTCTATATATTGGGGTGGGGTGGGGATTTGGGGCTCTGAAGGGTGGGAAATTAGGTTTAGATGGAACTTCCTATGTTCCAGTTCGTGCCTGTTCCCTCTTGTCCTGTCATGGAACCATTGAATGTCCCAAGCTGGAAGGGACCCACCAGGATCATCCAGTCCAACTCCTGTCTATGCACAGGACAACCCCAAAGTCACCCCATGTGGCTAAGAGCATTGGCCAAATGCTTCTGAATTCCAGGAGAGTTGGTGCCATGGCTGCATCCCTGGGGAGCCTGTTCCAGTGCTCCACCACCCTCTGGGGGAAGAACCTTCTCCTGATATCTAACCTAACCCTCCCCTGGCACAGCTTCATGCCATTCCCTCAGGTCCTGTCCCTGGTCACCAGAGAGAAGAGCTCAGCTCCTGCCCCTCCTTCATCTCTGGAGAGGCAGTTCTAAACTGCAGTGAGGTCTCTCCTCAGTCTCCTCTTCCCCAGGCTGAACAAACCAAGTCATCCCTCAGATGATTTCTCTTCCAGACCCTTCACCATCTTTCTGGCTTCCTCTGGACACTAATAACTTGATCTTTTTGTACTGTGGTGCCCAAAGCTGCACAGGATAATCCAGGGGAGGCTGTAGCAGTGCAGAGCAGACTGTGACCATCACCTCTCTCCATCAGCTACCAAAGCAGTGCTTGATGCACCCCAAGATCCTGCCAGGGCACACTGCTGCCTGATATCAAACCAAAACTCCTAGATCTCTCTCCACAGCTCCAGTAAGCTCCCAGGGAAGGGGAAAAAAAACCCCAAAAACAACTAGAAGGGAAAAAAAAATAGAAAGAGAAAAGAAAGATAATATAAAATCAGAAGCTGGCTTGGTGACTCTGCCTCCCAGAGACACACATCACTGCCCCCTTTATGAAAATTTAGATTGGTTACCTCTGTCAGGGAAAATGAGAGATTTGCTGATTTTAATTTGTTGGAGTGACTCACCCCCTGCCAGTCTTATCAAAATGAAACCAGGGGTGCTTTTCCACTTTCCTTCTCCTACTCCCTCTGCATATTTTTCTCTCTGCTCTGAAATAAGCCATTCATAAACTATTGATCAAGCTGATGAGAAATGAGCTCTTGGACCTTCTAGCAGCCCTTCAGTACCTGAAGGGGGGTTACAAGGTAGAAGGGGAGAGACTTCTCAGCTGCTCAGATTGCAACAGAACACAGGGGAATGGATCCAAGCTGAAGGAGAGCAGATTTAGACTGGAAAGTAGCAGGAGGTTCTTTACCCAGAGGGTGCTGAGGCACTGGCTCAGGTTGCCCAGAGAGGTTGTGGCTGCCACATCCCTGGTAGAGTTCAAGGCAAGGTTGGATGTGGCCCTGGGCAAGCTGGTCTAGTGGGTGGCATCCCTGCCCATGGCAGGGGGGTTGGAACTAGATGATCTTGCAGGTCCATTCCAACCTGAGCCATTCTAGGGTTCTGTGATTGGAACTGCAAGTTCTGCTGTGTTTGGTGTCATGCCTTCTCCCTGGGACAAGAGAGGTTGGGGAAAACAGGTCACAGAAGATTAGGGGTTGGAAGGGACCTCTGGGGATGCTCTAGTCCAACCCTAAATATTCTATGGAGGAAGAATGAACAGAGACCTTGTCATGTAAGCTAGACTTTCTGCCAATTTTGGACATTTTAGGGTAAGAATTGAAAGAAATGGCTGGAATTTTACCTGGTGCACTCTTTGTTAGCCTGAAGTGCAGCTATGGAGTATATAAAGCATGAGAAATCCTCCTTCCAGACAGCATCATTGTGGTTAAGGAGGTGGTTTACTCCAGATAGGGCTGCTGCTTGCTGCCTTGCTTTGGCCTGAAAGAAGGATGGAGGAATCCTGTGTGTATTTAGGACACCATTTTGTGCATGCCTCATGTCTGCACCAGTATCCTTGCCAAGTCTTTTTGTGAACATCTAGATTTTTTTGGTCAGGGACAAGCCTTGTGCTACCTATCAGCACTCCCACCTGCATGCTCACCTTCTCTCTTGCCTGTTATCAGTTTGGCTTTGCTAGATGGAGATGTTTCCTCAGTTTTTGAGCTCAACTGGCCTGTAACAAAGTCCTTGCTGGTTGTATAGTGACTGTTTTCTTCCCTCCCTCTGCCAGATATGAGAAGTATCCCCTCTCTGGCAGACCTACCTATTCCATATTCACCAAGAGTTAGCATGCTTCTCTCTCTAAATGCTTTCAGGAGAGAGGTCATCACCATCTCCATGCTAGAACAGATTTTGAGCTGAAATGCTTTGCCTCTGTCCCACCTGTGTTCCTGTCTTCTCCTTGACCTCTCAGCTGATCATTTAAGCCTACAGCTCCACAAGCCACTGAAGGTTTGATCTACCCAACCCCAAACCCCATGGCTTGGTTTTAAAGGATGCTGTAGTGCAACCCACACTAGGGACCAAGGGGGATTTAGAGTTGGTCTCATCCACTGCCAAACCATGTGTCTCAGGCCAGAGGTTCAGGTCACAGTTAATTCAGACTTCTAAACTGAGGGTTTAGAAGTATGCAAGCACTGATCTGCTGGGAAGCAGCTCTGTGGAAAAAGAACTGGGAGTGCTGGTGGCCAGCAGGATGACCATGAGCCAGCAATGTGCCTTTGTGGCCAAGAAGGCCAATGGCATTCTGGGGTGAAGCAAGAAGAGTGGCCAGCAGGTCAAGGGAGGTTCTCCTCCCCCTCTGCTCTGCCCTGGTGAGGCCACAGCTGGAGTCCTGGCTCCAGGTCTGGGCTCCCCTGTTCAAGGGCAGGGAACTTCTGGAGAGGGTGCAGAAAAGGGCTACAGAAATGATTAGGGGACTTGGACATCTCTCTGATGGGGAAAGGCTGAGAGAGTTGGATCTGTTTAGCCTAGAGAAGAGAAAACTGAGAGGGGATCTTATCAGTGCTTATGAAGACTTAATGGGTGGGTGGCAGGAGGCTGGGGCCAGGCTTTGGTCAGTGGTGCCCAGGGACAGGACAAGAGGGAACAGGCACAGACTGCAACAGAGGAAGTTTCATCTCAACATCAGGAGGAACTTCTTCCCTTTGAGGGTGCAGAGCCCTGGCCCAGGCTGCCCAGAGAGGTGGAGGAGTCTCCATCTCTGGAGACATTCCAAAGGCACCTGGATACCATCCTGTGCAACCTGCTGTAGGTGACCCTGCTCTGCCAGGGGGGTTGGACTAGATGATCTCCAGAGGTCCCCTCCAACCCCTAACACTCTGTGATTCTGTGACACTCCCCTTGGGTTTCCTCTGGATTTAAAGCCAGGCTTTTTCAGAACACCTTGTACAACACTTCACCCTGCAAAATGGTCCTTTATCCAGCCTACTTTGATATGCACATAGCTCAAGCCTGGGGTAGGAGCCTGGTTTCTACCTCTCTGGGTTGTTGAGCAGCAATCTAACAATGGCTATCTTCTGGAAACAAATATCTGTTGGTTCCTGCAAATGAAAGTCAATACACCTTCAGAAGGAAATTTGTCCCAATGGGGTCTTTTTGTATTGAAAGCCCTGTTGGTAGATTTATTCATTGTGCAGCTTCCTTCCCTTAACAAGTCAGTTATTCATTGGCCATTGCTTGAGGGTAGGTGGAATTTATGGTCATAGTCCTGTGATCAGATATTTCCTTATAGAGGGCTTTGCCACAGTGGAAGGGTTGAATAAATCAGTATGCAGCAAAAATTGATCCTCTCACAATCTATTTCTGGACATTGCTCCTGCTTGAAGAGTATTTTCCCTCTTCTTGAACCATGCTACTGAAGCCTTTGGATGCTTGTTCTCTGGTTAGCTCTACCACAGCTATGGATCAGTGCATGGCACAGGCATACACACACACTTACACCTGTTTTCTGGGCATGATTTTCTGTCCTGACCATGCTTGAGGTAGACACCATCATGCATCTGCCATTTATCAGCCTAAAACTAGAGGTTTTTTCCTCTATCACTTGACCTAAACATCTGGAAGGTGGAAAGGGCTGCTTGACAAGGCTCTAATCCAAAGGGAAATCTGATTTTCAGGAGCTGCACTGATGCCTGAAGTACTACAGAGCCTGGCCTGTTCATCTCCACTGCTCAGATGTTGCTCCACAAGCTGATCAGCCCTGTGGAGCTGAAACAAAGGTTAATTGCTGGCAGAATGCTCCTCACCTTTGTGCATGCAAAGAAAAGGGTCAGGGTGAGCACCTTGCCTAGTTTTTTGGAGCTTAGTGCAAGGCTACCACATGCAGGCATTGGTCAAGGAGTTTGGTTCTCCTCTGTGCCTCAAGAACATCTTTCTCTGAAGGTAAAATTACAGTCTGTGATTTTTCTGGCAGAAATCAAGGCTGGGAGGAGAGAAAAATCTCTGTAACCTAGCAGCCCATCCAGCTGCTGTCTGTTAAGGTGGGTGATGGTAAAGGTGAAGGTCTTCCCTGGGAGCAGGGCTGAGCTCCCTTGGGCTGGAGCTTGTCAGGGAGATGGTTAGTGAATGGTCTGACATGCTTGTTTGCCTTGCAGCTGCTCCCTGAGGCATAGCATCCAATGGGTCTAGTGGCTTGGATTTAGGAAGAGTGTGTGATAAAGGATGTTTGGTGCCTGGGCTACCCTGGCTGAAGTGACTTTGCAATAAGGACCACGTGGATCATGTCCATAGAGCATGTGTGTAGGCAAACACATGGGTGCTTACAAGAGAGGGGGTCAGAAGGTCTCTGAGCTGCTCACATCTCACTAGAGGCAGAAGATGGGACACAATACTGCCCTTCCAACCACCCATCTTAGGGCTTGCAGGTCTTCCTTTGCCCAGAAGAATGGTTGGATCTAAATAGGACACAACCCTTCCCAGTCCTGGAGCTGGGTCAGCAGGCTCTGCTTGGGTGCAGGTGACAGTGTTGAGGAGTGTTAGGAAAGCAGATGCTAAACACAACACCTACCATGCACAACTAAACACACTGGATGCTCCACACCAGTCATGGCTACTTTGGACATGGACTGAAAAGTCTTCCTGTGGCTTCCTGCCCTCAGAAATGCAGTTTATGAACTGCAAGGTGCACACCATGCTCTAGAGATGTGCTTATTAAAACCCCAGCCTCCCACCTCCCATTCCAACCCAAGTGCTGTGTTGCTTTCCCACTTAATGGTGGCTCTCTAAGGTTTTCTTGCAGTGCTAAGCCCTTTTGAAGCTGCTGCTGATTACAGAGCAGGCAGTGGAATCTCCCCAGGGAAGTTATTTGTAGCTGGGGAGGAGGAGAGGGGAGGAAATAAATCAGCCACCCTACTGGAAATGCCAGACATGGGGTGAAGAACTGATGAAGTTCAGCCACACTTCCCACTCAGGGGCCCATCCTGCCTCTCAGATGTCCTTTTTGACTCCTCTAACTGCTCAGACAGAGAGGGGTTTAGCTGTGCAAACTGGCTTCTAGTCTGGAAGGTGACTTTGCTGGTGTCATTCTCCTGTCCAACTGCCAAGCCCTCAGCAAACACTGTCAGCTGGGGTTCTGCCTATACCTTTATTTTCCCTGGTCTTGTGGCAACTAGCCTGGCTGTTTCCTGCTTTAAAGTCCTTGTGCTCTATTTCCTTCCCAAATTATTAACCAATCCTGTCTGCTGCCTCTGAGCTTTTTCTCTTGATGAGCTTTTTTTAGGCTTACATCACCTGATTATCATGGCTTGTACAGGGTTGAATATGAGCATGACCAGGGTAGAGTTCCTGAACACAGAGTCAGCTGGGTGATCTAGGGCTTGGATTGGGTGTAAAGTGAACATCAGGTGGTCTTGGGATTTTGGGTCATCCCCAGCTCAGCCCTAGCACTCTGTGAAGCTTCTGGAGAGCTGTTGCCATCTTTGGACTATGAGTTTCTTTCCTTCTTCTTTCCCTAGGTATTCTTAGCCTCAGGAAAGTATGGATTGGGGCTTCATGAGCTTAGGGAAGTTGGTCCTCTTTGCTACAATAGAGTCTGACTCTTAGCTGGTGCCTCCTGATATCCCTGTGGCAGAAACAGCAAGGGTGGGAGAGTTTCAGGCTGATAAAAGCCTCAAATGCAAGCACCTGATTTTCTTCTCTGTGGAAATCCACCTGCAGCTTCAAAGCTTGAAATGGTTTGGGTTTTCCTTTCTTTCTTTCTTTCTTCGGAGACAAGGACTCTTGCTGGTGAGTCTTGCCTTCCAGATGTTCCTGATGTGATCTATTGCAGGTCCTGGATGACTGCAGTATTTGGGTTTTGCTAAATATTAGCCATAAACAGCTTGGAAATAGCAACAGAAAGGCTGGTGTGATAGGCAGGCAGGACTGGGGAGTGGAGGACATCAACCCAGCCCAGTGCCCTGGCTTCTGACTGATGGTTGTTGCCCTTGGTAGAATCTAGAGCAGAGACTCCAGAAGTGGTTGAGGTTGAATGAAACTTGAACTCTTCTTCCCCTTGAAGAAGAAAAGCTCTAAGAATGGTAAATATTGGAGGTGGGAGAGTAGTGAGGAAGCCTGGGCAAGCATGATGCTGTTGTTAGCACCATGGCATCTGGCAGAGGTTCTGACTGAGCTTGAGCATTGCTGTACTCTGTAAAATCCACTTTTTGAAAGGCTTTTCTTTTTAGTTTCCTTCTTATTCCAGGAGTGGAGATGGGTTTCAACTGGGAACCATCAGAGTTTCATTTCCTTCTAGTTAATCCTTGCAATTACTTTGCTGTGGCAGCATCTCTGGTGTGTGCAATGGTTCTGAATCCCTGCAGAGCTGCAGTCAATGAAGTATCACATCCAAAGTTAATCAACAATACATGCCTGGGCCTGTTCTTTGACTAAGTGGCATGGTCCAACTCTTTGCCACAGGACTCAGTTCTTTCTATCTCCCCACCTGCTGCTTAGACTTCATCATTCTGTTCATTAGGAATAGTCCCTGGGCCATGTTGTGTCCTGGATAATGACCTTGAAAGTGGTTGGTAGTCAGGCAGCTCTTGAGCCTGGGCTCTTCCCATGTGGTTCAACAGTAGAGTTGCAGACCTAAATGCCACTAGCAAGCCAAATCTTAGGTGATCAGGAGAAAAAGAAAGACCAAAATGAGAAGGGAGTCATTGGCATCAATGCCCAGGCTTCCTCACAAACCACATCTGAGGACAACACTTTGTTTATAGCCTGGGATGTGCCCAAGATGTGCTAGCAGCATGGATTTGCCTTCAGTGGTTTGGCTCACAGCTAGTGGAGGTCAGTGTGGTGAAGAATGGAGTGTGGCATCTCAGGGGAGTCTCCCACACAACACTGGCCCAGCTGGGCTGCACTCCTGAATCCACTCCTCCTTGGATGGAGGCTTGTGGCCCCAGCCCAATGCATACATAGAAGACACCTGGTAGCACATTTTCATCCCAGCTTCAGTGACTTTCAAGAGCTGGGAAGGATTTGAGTTCCTCCTTTGCCCCACTTCTTAGTAGGGCTGAGGAAACCCACCCCAGCCTTCCCTGAGCCTCTGTTTCATCTGTGGAGTGCTGGAAGTGATTTTCTTCACTGCTGTAGTGATTGGATGTCAAAGAGCCCTAAATCCTGTCTTGATGGTGTCCCTTGGAGCATTGAGTCTCCTGCAGGCTCTGAGAGCCTCTAGGCATGAATTCCAACCTGTAACCCAGCAGAGACTTTGAAACCAGATTTTCCTGGGAGACAAAGCCTGATCATTTCTGGCCATTCAAAAGCATTCATGAACATCCAAAATTGTGTCTTCTGGGCTAGATTCCAATGGCAAGTCTTTTGTATTTCAGACTCTCCTGTGTGATTATTGGAGCAGGGGGATGGAGTAACTACATAAGCAATCAAAGACCTTCCACCCTCCTTTTCTTCCCCAACTATGGCATTTGGCTGGACCCCCATGGTACTTTCTAATCCTCTCCTCCTCTTGCTCTGTACTTAAAGCCTGGTAAGATAAACAGGGAGAGGATAGAGATCCAAGAAAGAAAAAAGAAATAATCATGCCCTGAATTTGTGCTTTCCCATCCCAAGCCTGGCCATAGTTCAGAGGACAGCCTGGCCAGAGACTGTTCCCAGCAGGGACATGGGTCACCTTCTTCTGGCAGGTGGAGGAGTGAAATCCCAAGCCAGAAGAGTTGTCCCATGTTAATTATAAAGCCAGCAGCAGCCCAGGGGCTGATCTGTGTGGAGATGTCTATCTGGGGGCTCTTCTCTCTCTCTCTCCTCTCATGCTGCACTGCAACAATCAAGCCACTTTTACAGCTCCATCGATCACAGGATAAAAAACACATTTAATTCTATGGTAAGGTCACTTTTTAGTTAAAAGGGACAGAATGGATTTAATTTATAAGCCTCTCCAACTTTATGGCTTGCATTTAGAGTTATATGTATTATGTAGTGCCAAACATGTATTATAAAAATTGATTTCCCCCCTTTCCTCCTCCCTGGATTTGCTGTGTCAGGCAGATTCTGATTACCCTCCTGTTTGCTTCAAGCCAACAGATGAGGCTGAGGAAGATCTAAATGGTGGAGGTTGACATCTGTGCCTGCAAAGAACAAGTTTATAGGCAATGAAACTGGCCCAGAAGCATTCCTAGGGAGGTGGGAATGAATATGTGGTTTCTACCAACCTACCACAATACAGGCTAGGACACAGGACTGGGATCTGCAAGGGCAAGTGCAAGTCAAAGTGATTGCAAGGGGTGGCCAGGTAAGCTGCTGTTACCTTTGTGAGGGACCTTTCATGGTAAGATGACCCAGACACAATCTCTGCATTCAACAGGAAACTTTAGGCAAGAGAAATAAAGTCCAGAGGAGGTTAGGGAGAAGAACCATTATTAGTTTTAATTTTCTTTTCTCTTCCAGGAAAGCTTTTAAACATTTCCAAGGTTCTTAACAGCAGTAAGAATGAGGGTTGGAGAGAAGCCATTGAAGGGAAGAGAGGGAATAGATTGACTGCAAGAAGTAGTAGACCACATCTATCTCCTGATCATCAATCCCAGCATCTCAATAGCTGGTGCTGTAGCCACACCTTGGCCTTATTTGATTAAAGTGGTGTCTTTGCAGAACTATAAACCACAGAGAGGGGGAGAGTAGGAAACTCAGCCCTTTTGAGTCCAGCAGAAATGATTATAGTCTTCTACCTGAGCTCCTGTGGACAGGGAGGGTTGGTTCATCCCACCATGACTGCATGGATACTGTAATTTGTGGCAGGAGTCAAGAGAACCTGTTAGTGAGATGTTGTGCCTTGTTCTAGAGGCTTCTAAGCAGTGAAGAATGGAGGATGTTAGACTAGTTAGGGAGTCTTGAAGCAGGGCTCCTCCTGGGAGCATCACTATGCCAAAGTCCACCCTCCAGGAGGGCAGCAAAGGAGGCATCTGCTTTCCTCTCTTGCAGCTTTCAAGCCACTGGGTTTTTTTCCCCTCCCTGTGATTAAGTTGTGCTCATAAAATCCATAGCAAACAACTCTGGGCAAGCAGTTAGCTGCCCTTTAAAGCTGAGGAGGGGAGAAGTGAATTGCATTTGCCTATCTACAGCCCTGGTTGTGCTTGACTGAGTGACTGCAGTAAAACTAGAGCTATAAATAAACCACATGTGCCTGTGTCCACCAAGGGTCATCTGCTGAGGTGTCATTTGCTTCAGGACTTCAGTGAAAGCTCCATCTTTTCAGCCTCTTTTTATATTATGGGGTTTTTATTGGTTTTGTGTGTGGTTTTGTTTGGGGTTTTTTTTGGGTTGCTGGTTTTTGTTTGGGGAGGTTTCTTTTGTTTTGCTTTGGCTCAATGAGAACAAGGTGGTCCAGGACACCCAGTCTAAAATAGCATCCTGAACAAGGTGTTAAAGGACACTGTGACCAAAATAGAAGGAGGAGGTGATGAGGAACCAGCAGCAGTGCCAGTCAGGGGTGAGGAAGGACTGCACATTCCTTGAACAGGGTCCCACTGTGGCTGTTCCTCCTATGGGAGGGACACAACCTTCTCCAAAAGCTGTGTTCCACTGTAAGATGCATCATCTTGTTGGAGAGGTTCATGGGTGTGTGTAGAGGCACAGAAAGGTTAGAGCTGGAAGGGACCTTTAGAGGTTATCCAGTCCAAACTCCCTGCTAAGAACAGGGACATCCCCAACTAGCTCAGGTTGCTCAGAGCCCCAGGGTTTAACCTGCCCTGGAATGGTTCCAGGGATGAGACCTCTACCAGCCTCTCTGGACAACCTGTTCTAGTGCTTCACCACTCTCATGGTGACAAATCTCTTCCTTAAAGCCAGCCTAAATCTCTTCTCCTTCACAGGGAGAATTCAGTGGCCTGTGCTGTTCACCCTTGCTCCCCTGCTCATGAATCATGGCCAACAGAAGCCAGTTGGGAATTGTGAAACTGAATCACTTCAGATCTTGACTTCCTTAGAAACTCTTTTATTTCATGCCATTATTTTTATTTATTGCATTATTACTCTGTGATTTTATTCTCATCTGGAGGTTTTGGTCACCTTCTCCAACTTCTTTTAGCAAGGACAACTGGAATCATTTCATTATTCATTTGAATTGCTCCTGCTACTTACTTGATATGTTTTTTCATGTTACTTACCTTGTAGCATTGCCTAACTTGAGCAATTCTGGTTGCACAGAAAAATACCAGGTATTAGGAGAGCTGCCACAAAGCTGTCAGAGATCTGAAGCCAGAGGTATGTCCAAAAGGAGCAGGAGCTTACCAAACAGTAATAAGGACAGAATAGAGTCTCCCTGGGGAGTGAAATATTTGCCTCTGCATCTTTTCTCTCAGTCTCCAAGGAGCTCTGTCTCTCTACCAGCAGCATCTCAGAGAGTGAAAGGAGCAGTTCACAGGGAAGGAAGGTCTCTTTGGCACTCTTGCCACATTTATCAGCATCCTGGCATGGAAAGGACATGTCCTTTAGGTTCACTGTGCATGGGGAGATCCAGAGTCTTCATTTCAGAAGGCTAAACCTCCATTTGCCTGAAATGAGGCAACTGAAATGCAACAGCAGGAACTTGGGGCTTGAAGGGGAGTTCTGAAAGTGGGGTAGAGGCTGAAAAGTCAGACCTATATGGAGAAAGGTCCAAGAACCTTGTCACTCTGCTGCAAATATGCATGGGGTATGTGTGCTGGAGGGGGGTGATGGCTACAGAAGGCATGGGAAGGTGTGACTGAGGGGAAGAGGACTCATGGGATCACATAGGTGGGAGAGGATTTAGGGTCACTCTATCCAGAGTCATTATTTCTCTGGATTCAGGCTGATCCTCTGCAGAGATCCCTGCCATGTTAAAAGGGGGCAGGAGATGATTCAGGAGGTTTCTGTCATCTCTCCTGCCTACCTTCACCTTGACATCAAGAGGAAAGGATGGCAAGAGGGAAGGAAGTGCCTGACGAAGAGGTTTCTGCACCCAATACCATGGTGCTCAACAGCCCTTAGAGGTCTAACAAAAGTCTGAGGCTCAGAGGAGAAGGACTTAGCTCAGTAAGGATAGAATAGGTCTTCTGGGCTTGGCCCCACTGGTTTGAATGGGACCTGGCTTCTTAACACCATGCTAGAAGTTATCAGGATGAGGTTGTTCTCTGGAGTTTGCCCTGGAGCCCTAAACTAGCTGTATCCTTGGGGAGAAGGCATTAGAAGTGGAGAACCTTGAAGTAAAAATCAGTGCACAAGTGGAAGGAATCTCTTCTGCTTGCAGAAGGTAGCTGTCAGGTCTGCAGGCTGGCTGGCTGGCACATGAGTCCTTGAGTTATTGGGGGCTCTAGTGGAAGGTTAGATCAGGAAACTTTCACCTTGCTGCTGCTGACTTACCAAGCACAGGAGAGAAAACAGCAAGGAGGCATCCCAAGGGCTACAGAAATGCAGGGATGCAGAGGTCCCCAGCTGTGCTCAGCTCCACAGATGGAGGTTCTGGAAGTGGGAAGATATTTCCATTTCTCTGCATCAAATAGAGGAAGGCAGAACTAGAAGGTTCCTTCCTGAAGCCAGATGCCTTCCTAGTGCTCAATGGTAGCAAGGAGGCTTCCTTCTTACTCACAGATGATTGACTTGTCCAGGCCAATACATTTTTCATCATCTGTTCATCTTTCTGTTCTCTTTGCAAAGCCAAATATGCCAGGACCTTCTGAGAAGGTTTATGTTGTCCTAAAAAACCCTTAACTGATCTTTCCCTGCAACCCTCTCTCACTCTGAATTCATTTCTTGAGCCTGAGCACAAAACCATGGGTAAAACATTTAGATCTCTCATTCCAGTGGTGGTCAGTGGGAGGAGAAAGGGCAATGGGCACAAACTAGACCCCAGAAAGTTCCACCTAAACAAAAAGAAACCAACCTAGTCCAACCCCCTGCAGTCAGCAGGGACATCTTCAACTTGACAAGGTTGCTCAGAGTCCCAAACAACCTAACCTGGAATGATTTCAGGGATGGGACATCTCCCACCTCTCTGGGCAACCTGGGCCAGTGTTTCACCACCTTCAGTGTAAAAAATATCTTCCTTAGATCTAGTCTACATCTCCCTCTTCTAGTTTCAAACCATCAGCCCTTGTCCTATTGCATCAGAGCTTTGGAAATGGATTGTCCCCATCTATCTTCCAAGCCCCATTTCTATAATGAAAGGTCATAAGTAGGTCTCCCTGGAACCTTCTCCAGGCTGAACAACCCCAACTTCTGCAGCTTTTAACCTAGGAATGCCCTCCTTATCTGGATGTGACAGTATGACTCTTCTGTTACACCTGGGGAAACTGAGGCAGAGGCAAAGAAGTGACTTGGTCTCCTTGAAGGAGATTGTAAGCCTTGCCAAAACACCCCACCTCTCAGGAGAGAGGAGCCTTCAATGCCAGGCTGCTGTGGCCAGCAAGACTTTGCCCTGCTGGGACTTCCCTCTGCTGAAGTCTAGCTTCAAATGCCTCCCTGTGGGCAGAGGCTGCCTCTACCAGGCAGACATTTTTCTAAGGAGCCTGCTTGTTTTTCCTTCTCCTCAGCCTCCATCCCCCTCACCCCCTCCTTTCCATGCCAGCCTGGGGATGAATGGGAAGAGAGAGAGAGAGAGAGAGAGGCTCTGAGTGGACTCTGTTCTCCAATGCCAGGCCTTGCTGAATTGCAAATAACTCTCCAAACAAAACCCAAACAAGCAAGCCCTTGTGCTTCTCTATCTCCTCTCTCTTTGGCCTTAGTCACCAGGCTTGGCAGCACTGCTGCTCTTCTGTGGCTTGTCACATGCTAGCTGGGGAGGATGGGCTGCTTTTTTTTCCTTGCTCTTCTTTTCCTTTAGGGGTCCAAAACAACCTAGCCCTTTGCCTTGTTTGTTTTGCTGGGGCAGGAGTGAGGATGGGTCAGAAGAAGAAGGAAGATGGTGTTAAAACTCCTTGTCAGGGTTTTTGGTCAGCAGTAAGGTGAAGGTTGGCATCTCCAGAAGAAGAGCTACCACCAGCCACCCTTGTGCTCCCTGACTGCCTTCTGCTGCTGGTGTCTGGTGTCCTCTCAGAGGGCTATGGGAAGGTGCTGCCTGCTCAGAGAGGAGAAGGTGGTGTTTGAGGTCCAGGGAGAGTGGCTTCCTTGTGTCCTGGGTGGATTCCTCAGCTGGTTAGGCTGTCCTGGCTGCAGAAAATTGTCAATGCAACTAGATCAGCTTTTGTCCTAAATGTAGCAGGAGGTGAAAGGGAAGAGCAGGACAAACTCTACTTGGAGCCACAGTTTGGCTAGAGAGTTCATCTGGAGATGTCCAGGGTGCATGTTATTCTCCTGGCACTGGTGTGCATGTTGGATGGGGGAGGAGGAAAGCTGGGAGGAGAACACAGAGCTCCTCTGACCACCTCTGCACTGCTGCTTTCTGAAGCAGTCTGGGCATGGCAATCATGCTGAAGAGGCCAGGTCAAGTCATGTGGTCTGAGCAGAAAGGGTTTTTGTAGGGGTCTTGAGACCCTTACCCTCACCCTACTCATGATCCAAGACAAGACTTGAACTCCTCTGACCTGCAAGAAAGGGCTTTCTGGACAGCATGGTGGGGTCAAAGCTACTGCAAAGTGGGGCAGCTCCTTCTGAACTCTTCATTTTCTGTGAGCTAAGCCTGATAGACTGGGGCAGTGTGAGGACTTCAGCACCATTTCTTTGTCTTGTGTCTTAGAGCAGCAAAAGCTCTCTGTGCAGAACTCACTCAAGATGCAGTGTGAGTATTTGGCAGCATATTGCAGTGTTGTTCACTCTGCTGTGCTCAGGCACAGGTCTCCATTCAGCCCAGCTTGAACTGGATGAGAGATGCTGCTCATCCTGGCAGCCTGCTTGGTGTTCAGTGACATGACCCTGGGCTTCTGAGAAGAGATATTAACTCCTCACCTAAGTAGGGCAGAAAAGACCCCAAATTTATGGGGAGCCTGTTCCAGTGGTCTGAGAGAAGCCAGGAGGCTTCTGCCTGTGACCCACTGACCAGCAAGAGAAAATCATTAATAGCCATAGCTGGTTTGAGTGGAAGAGATGAAGTGATGGTTGGTGCCTTTGGAAATGCACAGGATGGGGCTGGAGAAAGGAAGCTGTCTTGGTTTGGGTTAGATTCTGCTCAGGGATTTGAGTTCTCAGCTCAGTCTCTTCTCAGGGCTGCACTCTCTGAAGGTAGCAGCATGTTCTCCCAGGCACTGTCTGCTCCTAGCAGGGAGAACACTCCATGGGGAGAGTTACCACCAAGGGCTGGGCTGCAGGAAGGCTCTGCCTTAGCCTTGCTCCTCTGCAGACCCAGGTCACTGCTGAATCTTATGTCCCATGTTGAGGTGCAGTAGGAAGAGGTGACACCTGCAGGGAGGAGGGGACAGGAGAGGTGACCCTGAACTGTCCAAGAAGGGATTCCATCCCATGGGTGTCATATTCAGTATAAAGCTGAGGGATCAGGAGGGTCAAGTTCTCTTCTTCAATGGCCAATGTCCAAGGAGGTCTCTGTCCATTCTGCCTTTGATCCATGTGTTCCTGAATCCAGCTCCTGAATCTACTTTCCATCTGCTTCTGAGTCCAGTCAGTCACAGCATCAGTGGTGCCAGTGATGCCCTTGCCATCAAGGGCTGGATTCCTTATTGGCTTTGTATATATTTGTATATAATTCATTATTTCCATTATTTATTGAAACTATTCCAGTTTCCTTTCCCAATCCATAAGTTTCTCTCCCTTATTCCCTTTCTCTTCCCTTTGGGAAGGCAGAGGAGTTAATAGAGAATATCTGTCACTCATTTAGTGGCCAGCCCAGCCCTGACCCTTGCCAGAAGCTGCCTCTGTCTTGTGGATCACTATGAGTCTCCCTTTTACAAGGCAGCTCACTACTGCTTTATTTTTAAGGGGAAAACCAGCATGCAAGATATTGCTGCTGCTAGTGACTGCTGCTGAATGGCCCAAATACACATGCAGAGTTTGGCTGTGGGGTTTGTGCTAAACCTGAGTCCCTGGGCTTAGCACAGGAACCCTTGGGTGAGATTGAGTGGCCTCATCCTGCCTGAGGGCAAACTTCATGAACAGCAATGTCTTTTTCTGGCATTATATATACATATATGCATGTACATATCTCTGTATACAGAAATATCTATGTAAATAAACCCAAATAGATGTTTCAAGTAAAATCACTTAGCCTTAGAGCCATCCCAGGGCTTCCCTCCAGCTGAAGAAATGATCCTGCAGAAGGATGCCCTTGTACCAGTGGCTTTTTTGCCTCTGTTGCTATGTACCCAGCCCTGATTTTCTGGGCTGAACTCTGCTGCCTCTCTGTGATGCTCCACTGCTTCTGAAAGGGTTTTGGCTTTTTCCACTTACCTTCAACACCCTGATTTGGAGAGGGAGCTCCTATTAATATATCTTCTAATATATTCCCACAGATGATCTTTATAGCTGGCTATATATATGGAATAGGGAACACCTCCAACTGGGAGTGGTATGGAAGGAGTCTTTTACTGCTAGGCAACCACTTCAACTCCAAGGCTGCAAATTATTACTCAATCTCTGACAGCTCTCTTAACCCCTCAGCACTTCTGAAACTGGGAAACAAGAGACATTTGGAAATAGTTGTCTTCCTCCCTTCCTTTTTTCTTCCTCCCTCCCTCTTCTTTCCTCCCTTAAACCTTTTTTTTTTGCCAGATATTCTTTGCTCAACTTTCTTTGCCTGTTCTATATTCATCATTCCTTCCCTTGAATTCTCTCTTCAATCATATTTTTATAATCTATGGATCATGAATCATAGTCATTTCACCCAGAGAGAGGTTTAAAGGACTCCATACATAACAAGTAGAGGCAACTTTCCAAGCTC
This sequence comes from Galbula dea, assembly GCA_013399015.1. NCBI lineage: Eukaryota > Metazoa > Chordata > Aves > Piciformes > Galbulidae > Galbula > Galbula dea. The sequence goes on along the minus strand of VWZX01002526.1, from coordinate 322,009 downwards.
TTCTAAAGCAATGAGGGGAGCTGATTATCCAGAAACACTTCCAGAGACAGATGTTGGGGTTTCTGAAGCCTTCTTTCAGCCTTGGCTGCACTTGTGTCCATGTCTTTCTCCACCTATGTGCTAGCCACATGCATTTAATTGTGCTCCTTTTGAGTAGCAGATCAGAACAGAAAGATAAGTGTTGATAACAGGATCTTTTGTTCCCAATATCCCATGCCCAGTGGTCCTGGAGAAGCTCTCTATGGAGACCTAAATCTTTAACTACTGTCTTTGAGGGTCTTGCTGCTCCATCAGGACCTGTTGAGGTCCCACAGGCTCTGTCCAAGTCCTTGTCAGCAGGGGGAGGCAAACAGATGCCTCCTGAAATGAAATGGATGAGGAACATTTTTCCTTCCTTCATCAAGATATTGAGGAGTTACCAACCAGTTGAGCTCCCAGCATCAAAGAAGGCAAAACAAGAGAGGATGTCTTGCTCTTCCAGCTCCAGTTTTGTTGCCTGCTCCTCCTCTTAGCCCCAAGCCAAGCTCAGCAGATTGATGAAATCTGGAGATTCTCCATCTGCAGGGAGAGATTGATAAGGAAAAGAAGTATCAGATGGTGGGCAGAGGCAAAAGGCTGGGATAAGGAGGAATTTGGAAGGTTTAGAGAACATGTTGTTGAAGGCTGCATGAGAATCAATTTCTGAGGCTGGGAGGTGAAAAAAAAAACCTTCTTGGATTTAAAAGAATAAAGTAAAATAAGATGAAATCATGGAGCAAGGCAGAAAGGGCAGAGCTGGTGGAGTGGCAACAGCACTTGCCATGCAAACCACTGCACTTGAGACTTTTCTTCTCCCTCTTTCACTCCAGTGCCTTTTCCATCATGTTCAAAGATGAAGAACTAGAGGCTTTTATCCCAAACAGCCTTGCAGCTGCCTTAAACAGCCTCAGTGTTGAAGCTGGAAGGGTGAGGATTAAAAGCACTGCTTAAAGGTTCCTTCCATTACCAATGGCTGTTTGTCATTAATGGCCAATCCCAAAGAATGACTTGGTGTCTTTTCCTCCCAGGACCTGGACTAGGCAGTCCCACAGGCTTCTTGCTTTTGGAAAGGATCTTCCTTCTCTCCATCTTAAATAGCTACCTTTCTAATTTCCTGGAGTAGCAGCTAGAGAGGTTGAAGTTCTGTGGAATCCTTCTCCTCTCCATCTGCATTTGTGATACTTAGCATTTGGCTACTGGGTGAGGAGAAACAGAGAAAAATCTGGTTAGGTTTTCATCTTGCTCACTTGGATGAGAAGGTTCCAGCTCTTCTCTGCTCCCCTAAATAGAGATTTCCACACCCCACATAAGCCAAATCACAAGAGTTCCATATAAAGCATCTGTGGTCAGGAAAAAATCCAAAGAGAGAAGATTAGTTACCTCATCCTTCATCAGATGATAATGTACTTTTGCTCCCAGGCTTCCAACTCCCACACTTGTGAAAGGTGTCTTATAACTAGCATCAGAGCTGAGCCAGGAAATTAAAGCAGCAAGTTTGGATCAGTAAACTCTTTCCTCTTGCACAATCCCAAACTCTCCATGGACCCAAGTTATCTGGAAGGACAAGCCAAGGTTGGCATGGACCAACTCCAGTTTTCTCTCTTTATTTCTCTTGAGGAATGGTGCTAACCTCTAGCTGAAAGGCTGGTAAGAGATGACTTGGGAATTCACAACCACTCAAGATTGTCCATTTGCACATCCTTTGGCACTTCTGCTTTCACCTCACCATTTCACTGCAGGTGGCCAAAAAACAGCTAAAAGCCATGGCTGAGGTTCCAATACCAACAAGTTGATGTGGCCAGAGTTGATTTAAGTGCTCAGGAAATCCTAGGAGGAGAAGTATAGACCATGCTTTGTCTACTTGTAGTGTGTAGGAGGACTACTACAGCTCCTCCAGGGACTTACAGACTAATTGCCTCCTGCCTAGGTTTGCCTTGAATGTAGTTTCCTATAACCCCAGAGACCATCTAAGCCAAGCACTGGTAAACAGGTACACCCCAAAAAAAGTCCTATAAGCATATGGATACCTTGGCCTAAATACCAAAAACCACCAAGGACTTCTCTGATAGAGAAACCATCAAGGTTGTGTCACTGAGTTTGTCCCCAGCAGGGACTCCTTGATCTACCTCTTCTCTTTAGGACCTAGCAAAACTCCTTGCCTGCAGAGAGGGGAACCCTTTCCAGTTGATGCATGCCTTGATCTTTGAAAGCAGCCTCAAGTCTTTTGTGTCTACTGCCTCAGGAATTTTTATGCCTTAAGACCTCCAAGGATTCTCAGGATCCTTCAAAACATTAAGAGCTGTTGCTTCAGTATCAATCACCTGCAAGAAATAGGTGTCCTGGATGAAGAAGGGAAAAAGGTGCAAAGCTGGATGGAGAACAAGAGGTGACACAGAGAAGAGACTTGAAACTTCCCCTTTTTGCCTACACCTCTCCCAAGGTATGAGTCTCTCATGTAAAAGCTGAAGAGGGAATGAGGCAAAGAGCTTTTTTAGGTCCCAGTGGTGACAAGGGGAACAGAAGCTTTTGAAGGTCACCAGAATGCTGACATTTGATAAGCAGCACTAATGGAAAATTACAGATCTTGACCTCCTCTGGCAGAGCAGAGGACATTCCAGCATAGAACCATCCCAGGGGAGAGCTGCTGTGTCTGCACCTGCCTCCAAAGGGCAAGGAGAGGACAAACCTCATGGAGGATTGGAATTCCTAATGCTGACAGGCCAGACAATGTCCTCTTGTACTTGCCTGGGGGTCACTGGGATACACTGAAGTCTGAAGAGTTTGTCCCTTCCAAGAGAAATCCCTTTTGGTGCTGACTGCTCATTGTGGACCTTCCAGCCCAAGAAGTGCATGCTAAATATTATTTATCTCCTTGTCTTCTGTATTTTTTAACCCTCCTCAGTGGCTTTGGAAGGAGCTAGGTGTTCAACCTGCCTCTACTTCATGCTCAGAGAAGTGGAGAATCAAACCTGACCATCTATGCTGGCCTAATGCAGGTCCTAGGGCTCTTCCAATGCTTTCAATACCTTAGGAGAGCATCCCATTCCTGAACACCCCTTCAGAAGCACCTCTCATGCAGAGCTCACCTATCCACTTTTATCACCACTGATATTTACTTTTGCCTCCAAACTGGCATCCTCAGGCTGGAAGAGTTTTAGCTTTGTGCAATTAGTGTGTCTGGTGATTGATTTAAATGAACTTCTGACAGACTCCTTCACACTCTGGCTGTGGACTCCCCTCTGATCTGGGGCTTTGCACTGTGATTACACTCATCAGTGGCCTTTCAAGACCAAATACATGTGATAACAAGCCCAGGAAGACAGAAGCAAGCTGCTCTATTCCTCCTAAGCCCCATGCTCATCACTGAGCTGAAGAAACCATCAGTGGCTTGCCTTCTGCTTGAGGAAGCTGAAACAAAGCATCAATGGGATTAGAAGGGTTTAGAGGTGTGAGGATAATTGGTTGTGCTAATTTCCTAAGCTGGAGACTTCCAGCTGAGTGAAGATATTGCAAGATGCTGATTTCTGCAGAGAGAGATGCACTTTAGAACCAAAAAACAAAGGAGAGGTAGCTGGATGGTGCTTAGGAAGAAGAAAGAGATGCAGGAGGTAGAGTGGCAAGATGAAAGTGCAGTAAGATTTGTAGTTTTGGTATGAAGTGATGAAAACAGCCTAGAAAATGTCAGGGCAAAGGTTTGGTGGAAAGTGGCAAGGCAAGGTGGAGGAGGAGGAGGAGGGAAGAGGGGCAAACCACAGCCTGAGAACAGGACACACAAGGCCCTGCCCACCTGTGGGCTGGGGTCACTAGACATCAGAGCCTGAAGAGAGCTGGAAGTGTTAGCAGAAAACATGCTGGGGCCTGGGAAGCAAGAATAAGGATGAAATTGTTGAGGGAAAGGATTTCTCATGTCCAAGGACTGGATGGATCTGGAAGATCTGTTAGGAGGGTGAAGGAGTTCTGCTGCTGACAGTGAAAAAATAAGGGAGGGTAAATATAAACATATATAAATATAAATACTTCTAAATAGATAAATATAAATTAATAATTGGCTTTTTAAGGCTGGCCCATTACCTGAATTGTTCAGTCAGGATCAAAGGAATCATTCCCTGGTCTGGAAGCAAATATGAAATGGGACCTGCAAGTTCATTCCCACCTCAGTCTTCCTGCCTCTTCCTTTCCCCTTCTGCCCTGTGCAAAGCTGACCCTGCCCAAAAGGAACCTCTTTACTGATTGCTCACCTTTCCACTGGCTTCCCATCCAGTCTTGAAGTGGTTGGTGTCCAAAAGCCCTCACTGCAGTGAAAACTGAATGAACTGGAGCTGTGGAGATGGGTTATGGGTTGAGCTGATGATTCTCTGAGTGGTATCAGATGTTTTCTCAAGTGCCTGCTTGCTCAGTCTTGCCCTGGTGTAGAACAACTCCATCTATCAGGTCAGGTGTTAAATGGTGTCAAATGTGGCCAGTTTGGGGCCATCAAGGCATTTTCAGCTAAAACCTTGGTGGTTGTAGCCCAACCTTTTTGTTAGCAGCTGTCTTCAAGTGCTGCATTGTAGTTTGGTAACTTGTAGGGATTTTCTTTAGAGAAAACCTGAGGGTTTTGGGGTATCCTGTGGTGGATAGAACAGACTTCCATAGCTGCATGATGCCAGCTATAGGGGAGGTCATGGACTTGAACCTTCCAGCCCTCTGAGTGTGGGTTTCCTTTTAGTACTGGGGACAGTAAAAGTTTCTCTGGTTGCCTTTGGCATTTGGTGCCCAGGAATGCTCCTTTGAGCTCCTCATCTTTACTTCATGAAGAGTTCAGCTGGTTTAATCCTGCAGAGGTATGGAAGATTGGCTTCAAGGAGAGGTGCAGACCCCAAAATTTTGTGAGCAAGACTTCTCCACCTCCCTCTTCAGGAAAGTGAGAAGCAACATCCCCAGTGCCAACAGGCCCTTGTGAAAATGGCAACTGCCAGAACATGAATTTCTAACCTCTGGGCTGCATTAAGATCTAAAGGTGATGGAGACTAAACTTAGAGCCTGGGCTCAGAGAGCACTGCTGCTCTTTGTGGCAGAAGCCAAGGATGAGTTTAGGGGGAAAGGAGAAGAGGGGTTTTTTTAAGGGGCTTTGGTGTTCAGGGAAGCTACCCCAGTTTTGGGCAAGTGTCAGCCCAAATTAGACTAGTTTCTAGGTGATGAGCACATCTCTGTCTCTGCCTGGGGTCTCCACCAAGCTAGCTCTGTTTCTGCCTTTAAATGCTTCCTTTCCATCCCTTGCTGCCTTCACCTTCACTCCTGCTGTTCTGTCCTCACCCACTTTCATGCTCTTCTTCCTTCCCCCAGGCCACCTCTTCCCATCCTATGCTGACTGCTGGTCCCTCCTCAGCACTGCTTTGTACCCACACTCCCTCCCTGCCATTCCCAGTAGGAAAACTCCTCTGCTTTGAAACCAGGAGCTGCTACTGGAGGGAAACAGCAGCAGGCAAAACTCCAGTGATGTGGGAGAATGGCCAGCTAGAGGCTGCCATGGCAACAGCTGGATTTCCTTCCTCCTCCTCTGCTTCCCCTGAGCTTATACTAAAAGGACAGAAAAAAAATAACAGGGAACAAAAGAACTCTCTTGGCCCCAAAAATTCTTAACCAAGAAGAGTTGTCAAGCACCAGAAGATCCTGGCCAGGGCAGTGATGGAGTCCCCATCCCTGGAGAGGTTTCCAAGTTGTAGAGAGGTGATGCTTAGTGGTTTAGTGATAGACTTGGATGTGCTAGGTTAATGATTGGACCTGGTGACCTTAAAGGTCTTTTCCAACCATAATAATTCTATTCTGCTTCTCCTGTGACAATCCAGAGGACAGAGAAGCCCAGCTCTTTGTCATAAGATCATTACATCTGTTGTTGGCATCCTCCATGTGCACATAGACACATGAAAGTCTACTTAACCTCAAGCAACACAGGTGAGATGTTGACTGCCTGTGTGCTTGAAACACAGGAAGAATCTGATGTTCATCTTTCCAAGTGAAGTCTGGTTCTTTCTCTCTCCTGGCTTCTTATGAATGAGATCTGGTTGATAATGTTTGGGTTTTTTTCCCTCCCTCCAACCTTAACTCTCTGTTTGCATTGGGAACCATCAGAATTGGGTGGAATGTTGAGTGTGGAACCTGGCTGTGTCCCTGACAAGGTCTGAGTGAGCTGGCATGCCACCTCTGCCAGTAACCCTTCATGGTTAGACAGATAGGGAGCAACAGATTCCACCCAAATCTCTACAAGTTATGTCCTAGGCTTAAGCACTGAAGCACAAGGAGGGAAATCTCTTCCCTGTGCCTATCAGCAGTGACAGCAAACTTGATTCTTTTTGATTCCCTCATATATCTCCAAGCACACTCCATGCATCTTTTGACACCTATCCCCAAGGGCTTTCCCTCAGACTGGAAGCCTTGAGATGTCCCAGTAGGTTAAGTTGTGGAAGACTTCAAGATTGATTTCTGAATGAAACAGCATCTAAGAGACATCTTGGCAGCTGTAGCAGCAGAACAGCCTTGTCCTCTTCAATGAACCTACAGCAATGAACATCAGCTGGGAATACAACCCCAGAACAGTCAGACTTGTGAAGCAGTCAAATCATTTCCTCCTAGGACCAAGATGACCTCCTTCTTCTTGGGTCCCAGCCTGCACAAGTTCTCAGGTGAAATATCAGGAGATATTTTCAGTTCCCTGCTTTAGCTGTTAATGGAGCTGAGTCCTTTCCTTGGGAGAGAGGAGTCTGACAGTCACTGGTGTCCAGCCAGAGGCCTGAGGGCTGACAAACTCATCCCCACTCAGAGGGGTGCAGTTAATATGGGGCTTGGCAGCTGCATTTCAGCTTTCCAGAGAGCCTGTCAGATTGCTGAGCTCTGATCTCCTCACTTCGTTTCACGCTGTTTGTTTTTCTCCCCCCTCCCCTTCTCCTCAACAATTAACTTTGCAATTAGACTTAATTAATTCAGTAGCTCTTCAATGTGTCCTCTGCCCCAGTTGCTGCTGAGGGAGAAAAGCAGCAGTTGGGGTGAAAGTTGCACAGTCAGCTCAGCAGACCCTTCAGGAGTGATTCACATGTCCTCTGCATGGCTGAGAAGAGGAATCTCTCCTCAATACATGGTCTTGTGATTTACTCCTCCTCTCACTCCCCTAGGCATTCACCTTTCTCTCTCATTTTAGGAGTCAAGCAGATGCTCTTCAATGTCAGGCAAACCTGGTAACATCCCTTGAGGGATGTTTTCTTTTCCATCCAAGGGAGCAAGTCTCAGGACAGTCAACAGAAAGCTGGGTTTTGAAGGGATCCTAAAATCAAGGTACAGCTTCTGGTAGTAGAACATGATGTCTATCCTCTCCCAGCCTCTAGAGCACACAGAGATCACCTCTGAAGCTCAAAATCAAGTTTGTAAAAGGTTTTTGGTGCCAAGTGAGTTGTTTTTTGGGTGTTACCTGGCTCTGAAGTGCCCAGAAATCCAGTGCCCAATAATGTTCTGCCCAATTTCAATGTGAGCATCACTTCATTTACTCTCTCCTGGGTAGATGACAATGCAGAAGGAGTGTCCATGTGTGTGTGCATGTGTGTCCTTTTGGGCAATACTTTCCTGCCATGTGTCAGAAGATGAGATCCCAAGTACTTCACCAGTCTCTTATCTATTAATACAGTGTATGAATCTTGCATCAGTTTCATTCCCTTTTGGGAGATATGCTGCATTCTCCCCTCAGGGAGGATGGGGTGAGAAGGAATATTTCCAACCTAGTATGCAAAGTGAGGATTGCTTCACCCCTTGGAAAGGAAGCATTTTGGTTCAGCTCAGCCCTGTGTGGAAGCTCCTGTGAAAGCCAAGTGCTTTACAAAATCCAGGTACAGAAAAGCTTTTGGAATTTGGAGTTGGACTAAGATCATCATAGAATGAATCCTAGAATAGCCCAAGTTGGAAGGGACCTCAAAGATCATCTACTTCCAACCCCCCCATGCCATGGGCAAGGATGCCACTCACTAAAGCAGGCTGCCCAGGGCCACATCTAGCCTGTCCTTGAACACTGCCATGGAGATGATGACTAGAAGATCTCCAGAGGTCCCTTCCAACCCCTAACTTTCTGTGCTTCTGTGAAATAGAAGTTCAAGTTCTTGCATGAAAATGAGCTTTTGTTGGTAAGAAGTTTGGGCTTTGTTTTCTTGCTGGAGGGCTAGCTGGAGAAATAAATTGGAGTGATTCTTGGCCTTAGTTTTGGTGGTCACTGGGTAGGAGGAAGGAGCTTTTGCTGTGAACAACAATCTGCTTCAGGTAGGGTGTGCAGGCTGCTTGGCTTTGACCATGAGCATAACCCACAGGCTTTGAAGGAGAGTCAAGTCATTTCTCTGATTTCCTGGATCACAGCCTTCCCTCCCAAAGGACTGATGCTCTTATAGCCAAAAGCTATTGCAATAGAGCAAAGACCACATCTTCTCCCTGTAAATAACCTCCTAAAGGCAAGGATGGAAGGGGGAGAAAGAGCAAACTGGAGCAGCAGCCCTGTTAAGTGCTTGTTCTGTGAATAGAGAACTTCATTATCTCAGTCTGCCAATGTAAATTAATTTTCAATGTCTAATATCTCCCCCATTACTTTAACTAGCTGGAAGCTAACTAAAGAGTCCCTCTCATGAGATAAACAGGCAAAACATCTCAGCCTTTGGGTGGATGTGCTGGGAATAGAGACATCAGTCAGAAGCAGAAGGTTGACCAAGTGCTTCCTCAGGTGCTTCATGGAGGGAACCTTGGGGGAAAGCTGAAACCTTCCATCTGCTTGGGGAGAAAGCTGAGGAGCCTGGTCCTTCCCTAAGAAGCAGCCTCCAGTGAGGTGATCTATACACTGCATAGTCAGAAAGGACATGGAATCAATGGAGAACAGAGAAATTCATACCCTGCTGCTCCTCCCTCACCAGCCCCTGAGAGTGAAAGCCTGATTCTTGCTGAAAACTCCTTTTTATTTTGTTTTCCTCTGTTTCCTGAAGCTTATTTATTTATTTATCCCTGTGCCTAGTTATTAAAACATTGTGTCTGGCCAAATATACCTAGAAAAAAACCCCAGAAGAATGCCCCAACCCTAAACACCCTCCAGGAAAAGAAAGACTGAAATTGCCATAAAGAACAGAGTAGCTCATGAATGATTCAATCCAGAATGTGCTTGTTTTTGTAAGGAGTTATCCCAGCTAATTCTAGTCTGTTGCCATTGTTCTCCCCAAAGCTCTGGCATTGATCACTGCAGGACATGCCAAATACTTCACTCAAACCCAATATCTTGCTCACTACTTCCCTGTTGATCAGCAGGTCTTCCCCTCAGAGGAATCCCTGGTTTCCAATGACTTTTGTTTCTTTGATCATATCACAGCATCACAGACTGGCAGGGATTGGAAGAGACCTCTAGAGATCACCCAGTCCAACCCCCTGCTCCAGCAGGGTCACCTCCAGCTGCCTTGGGAATCTCTCCCCAGGAGGAGACTCCACAGCCTCTCTGGGCAGCCTGGGCCAGGGCTCTGCACCCTCAAAGTAAAGAAGTTCTTCCTTATGGTCACTAAGACCTTTCCCTTAACCAACTCAGTCACCTCTGTTGGTCTAACTGGTCCCTGCAGACTGCTCTCTTCTGACCAGCCTTGGTCTTACTGGCATGGAAAGGGCTCAAGCTTCCACTCTTCCAAGAAAATAGGGACTATCTTTCTAAGTTTTTCCTCTTATTTATGTTTCCTAATCTATATTCTGATTTTATTTACTTTTTTCCCCTATATTCTACTTTATTTTGGTTTCATCTGTCTCCTCTTTTGGAAAGACTTGCCTCCTAGGATGGGAGATGGATTTGTGCACATTGTGGGCTCCTCTCTATCAGGACATGTGGCTTCCCTGTTGGGTTTCCTTCCAGCTTTCCCCATCAGCTGAGGTTTCTGGATCTCTGGAAGACTTGCTGGGTGTGTAGCAAACTTTATGAGTTGTAGGTTATTGGCAAGAGGCAGATGTTGACTAGACATGAGCTTGGAACTGGAGATGTTTAAAGGATGAGCTCCAGAAAATCAGAATATGCCAAAGCACTGCCTGTCAAAGGGCTTGGAATGAGAATATTAATCATTAAAGGCAGCAAAGGAAAGAATGTAATAGGAATATTTCATGAGAGAAAAGCAAGGGTGGGTTTATTTCTATTCCATTGGCAGACAGGGAAGAAAATTACTGATATCTTTAGAAGTTTGAAGAGGCTGAGGAAGGCTAACAGATGGCCAGCCTGGTAGGGGTAAATCTTTCCCAAACTTCAGCTATTGAGCTGCAAGGAAGTCAGGATGCTATTTTACCTGCAAGTGGGAACCTCAGCATGAACATGAGTCCAGTGCCAGCAAAACACTGCTCCAGGGGAGAAATCACCTCTTGTCCAGCCTCTGACAGAAGATTTACAGCATGTTGTCTGATTGCAAATACTTGTTGTCCTTGGTCAGGCTAAGCCTAACTTTCAGTCTCATTTGAAATATGAATCAATCTGATACTGCTGTGTGGTAGAAGTGATAAGTTGGGGTTTTTTTTTTCCCTTCTGCACTCACCTATATTTTTAATTCCTTTTTCCCCTGCCATCTCTTTTTTTTGGTCTGATTTTGGCTAAAGGCCTGAATCTATAAGGCATAAAATTTCTATTCCTAAAAGCTAGTGAGAAGCCTGCCAAAAAATCTATGGTTTTTATTCTTATGATTACTAGCTCCCATAGAACATCATCCTGAGGATGCATTTCCTTAGGAGATCTTTAGATGACTGCACAGGGCATGAGATGGGCTTGCTCCATCACTTAGACTTCTAGATAACCCTAAGAGGTCTACTAAGGGGCAGAGAATTGGAAAGCCTACTCCAAACTCTCTGAGTAACTGAAAAAGCCTTGGTGTATCTGCATTGCTCTGCAGGGGTACCACTTGGCCCAGCATTAATGTGGTGTGCTCCACATCTCACCACCTTCCAGCCTTCTGGGCATTTGGAGTGCTGGGAGGAGACCCTGAGGTGCTTTACTGATGTTCCTGCTGTACCTAGTCACATAGGTTCCTGGCATGCCCTAAATGATGTATGTGGCTGAGTTGATGAGCTTCTGAGATGGCAGGTAGGCAGGTGTAGCCTTGAGGGCAAGGAGAAACCATCTCTAGTTGAGGTGACTTAACCCTTCAGGCCCTTACTTGCATTAGGAAGAGAGAAGTGCAGCACATTAAATCCCTTCCAGCTATTAAGTTGAATTATCTCAGACTAACAACTCTGTTTATTGCCTTGTTCTATACCTAGTTTTGTTGCTGGGAGTAAAAACCAAAATGAAATAACCTCCAAAATGTTTTCTGGATGGTTTCAGAAGAAGCTGATCTGAACAGTGACTGGCTTTTTTGGGAGGGGTGGAGAGAAATGCCTGTTGTAAGGAGAAGGGGAAAAATGTGCATGCATTTTACATGAGCAAGTTATTTGAGAAGATGACAGCTCTAATGAGAGAGAGATCATCTTGCTTGTGGCTGTAGAGAGTGGAGGTCAGACAGCTCTGAATTAGCAGAGTCATTAATATTCTACTACAACATAAGGCTGGAAGGGACCTTGTAGGTCATCAAGCCAACCATGTCAGCTAATCCTATTTGAGAAGAGTGAGTGACATTGGAGGCTAAGTGCTGGAGAAAACACTTGTGGAGACTTAAAGTACCTTTCACTGGCCAAGTGGTTCACTGACAGTAGGAGTGGGAGTTTTGTGAAGGGCTTTGAGGGAATTTACCCAACTGGGAAAGAGCCAGCTGAGATGTCTTGGAAATTTCCATTGTTTCTGAGGTAAATTCTGTATTCCTTGTTGTGTTTGGGCAGGAGACATCTGACAATCAACAAAACACCTTGTGTTATCAAAGTATGTCCAGAGAAGGGCAAAGAGGCTGTTGGAGGGTCTGGAGAATAAGTCTTGTGAAGAGTGGTTGAGGGAACTGGGGTTGTTTACTCTGAGGAAGAAGAGGCTCAGGGGAGACTTTATCTCTCTCTGCAACACCCTGAAAGGAGGTTGGAGATGGAGGTCAGTCTCTTCCCCTGGCTTCCCAGTGAGAGGATGAGAGGAAATGCTTTCATGTTGCACCAGAGATGGTTCAAATTGGATATTAGGAACAATTTTCTTCCCAGAAAGAGTTGTTAGGCATTGGCCCAGGCTGCCCAGGGCAGTGGTGGAGTCACCATCCTTGGAGAGGTTTAAACAACATCTAGATGTGGCACTTAGGGCCATGGTTTAGTGACAGGGTGGAGATAGGTTGATGGTTGGACTTGATGGTCTTAGAGGTCTCTGCCAAGCTTCATGGCTCTGTGATTCACAGCACAGAGTGAAACCTGTTCCTGTGTGGATCAGTGCAAGCTGCTACCTACAGAGCAAAGAAGAACTGAGCCTTCCTGCTCTTCAGTGCCCTCAGTTCTTTCTGGAACTGAGGGTGCTCAGCACTGTGGAGACCATCCTCTTTGGGGTTGTCTCTGAGTTGTGAAGGACAGAAGGCAGTAGAAAGGAGCAGGGAAGTGAGGTGCCAGGTTTTCTTCCTGGGAATCCCACTTGATTCATGTCTTCACTTTGCCTGAGTAGAATTTCAATTCCTCTCTCCCTTCCTGCTCATCCACCTGACATACAAAGATAATTACATTTCCATGTCTCACAGGGCTGTTGTGAGCTCTCTCTACCATTTATCAAGTGTTTGAAGAAGATCTTCTGAAGGTGGAGTGTGAGTACCAGAAATTGCTGCTGGTCTTGACAGAGATCCTCCCTTCAAGCAATGTAGACACATTCAAGCTGGAAGGATGGCAAAACAGGTTTTTTTTCAACAGCAAAAATTAATTAACTTGCTGTGGCAGCTTCCTGAGGGAAGAGGTAAATTTGCCATGGCTCAGAATCTGTTAGTCAGAGCTGCCTGTCTCTTGGAAAGGCAGGCTTGTGCTTGACAACAAGGGATTTGGTTCAGTACAATGAACCAAATGAGTGGTGCAAGTGGGAGAGAGTTTTAGCTGTCAGCAGCTGAAGGTGAGCTAGCAGTGTGCCCAGGTGGCCAAGAAAGCCAACAGCATCCTGGCTTGGATCAGCACTGGTGTGGCCAGCAGGACTAGGGTAGGGATTGTCCTCCTGGCCTGGGCAATGCATCTTCAATCCTGGGCTCAGCTTTGGGCTCCTGACTCCCAGAAGGACATGGAGGTGCTGGAGTGTGGCCAGAGAAGGGCAAGGAAGGTGGGGAAGGGTCTAGAGCACAAGTGTGGTGAGGAGCAGCTGAGGAACTGGGGTTGGTTAGCCTGGAGAAGAGGAGGCTCAGGGGAGACCTTCTCACTCTCTGCAACTCCTTGCAAGGTGGTGGTAGTGAGGTGGGGGTTGATCTCTCCTCCTAAGGAGCAAGAGGACATTTGCTACATCTACTGCCTGCAGAAGAAGTTACCCCAATCCACATGGGACTCTTTCTTCTTCTTTACAACATGGTTTAGTGGCATGGAGGTGTTGGTTTGCTGGTTGGACTTGATGATCTTAGAGGTCTTTTCCAACCTAAATGATTCTATGTTTCTCTGTTAAAGAGCTTGGACTGGCACAAAACTCTGCCTAGAAGAGGAGTATTCAAATAACAGACTGGTGATTAGTGTCTTCTAATGTGATGGATGAAGTTAGAACCCTAGAATGGCCCAGGTTGGAAGGGACCTTCAAGACCATCTAGTTCCAACCCCTCTGCCATGGGCAGGGACACCACACACTAGTTTTAGGAGAGGAAAAAGAGCCATTGTGTTATCCTTGCTTCTCTTTTGAAAGGGATTATAACATGAACTAGGATGAAGCAGAGTTGAGAGGTGACCTTTGTGCTAGAAGGTGAATAAAGAAAAGCATCTCACCCCCCCAAAAAAGATCACCTCTGAAGAATTCATTTGATGGTGATGCTACAGTAAGTGCAGCTGCTGCTGTAAATATCATTTTCTCTGTTTTTTTTTTACAAGAACCATTGGCTTTCCAGCCACAGAATTGAACACTGGGCTCACTGGCACCTTTGGTGTTGCAAAATAGATGGTGTAGAGACAAGGTAATGCCCAGAGGCAAATGTGCTGTGAGGAAGGAGCTGGGCAGGCTTATGGTAAAGTCACAAACAGGGGTTTGTGGCTGTCAGGAGGTAGACCAAAGGCAATCTTAGACCTTGCCAACACTCTCAAGTTGGACTTTGCTGAAGTCATCTTGTATATATACAAGCATCTACATAAATACATATACAAAAGAGAGGTGTTACAAAGAGGTTTTGTGCTCTCTTGCCTTCTCCTAGGACTTCCAACAATAATTCCTCATTTTAAAAGCCCAGTTTTTTTATCTTCTGCCAACTCCATACATGTCTCTAGGGGTTCAAGTGCCTCTTGGACACCCAGCTAGGAGATGGCTATTTTTAGGCATATAACCCTCATGTTTGAAAATCTGTAATCACATTTCTTTCTTTCTTTCTTTCATGTCCTAGTTGATTTTCTAAACATATCTAAATGAAGGGAGATCCTTGCTGCTGGGCAGTGCAGAGACTAGAGGACCTCCTGGGCTTCATGACACAAAACCATTTTAAAGCCAGAAGGGAACAAGATGATCTGCCATCTGTGTGGAGCAGACCAGAGAGTTTCACTCAGCAGTTCCTGAAACAGTTCCTTAACTCAGGCTGAGCAGGAAAGTTAGATCCAGTCCCAGTTTAATATTTCCCAGTGACAGAGAAGCTGCTGCTCCTTCTGGGATTGGTTACCACAGTTTAGAAGACACACACACACACACATACACAAAGAGAGCTTCCATTCTGAAGCCCTAGCTATGCTCCTGTATCATGAGCTCATGTGGCACTGGTGGCAAGGGTAGGTGAAGATCTGATCTGGGACATGTTGTGCCAGCCAGGTTGGTCATGGGGCTAGATATAACCTGGTTCCTGATGTCATCTGGACAAATCTCATCTACTTCTGCTAGGGTACTGGAAATAGCCATGTTCTTTCTTTTGTTTGTCTAGAAGCTATTCTATTAGAGAGAAAGCCACCTTCATCCACTCTCTCTGTGGGTTCCTTCCAGCCCTAGATCTTCCTTGCACTACAGATCCACTGTTCCTTGTCTTGGGCTGCAGAAAAAGAAGTGAGTAAGTGTCATTCATTTTTTTGGCTGTCATTTTTCACCTCCACAAATGGATGCCAGGGAATAAAAGGGGAGGTATTGTCTGCCTCACCTGTGTGATAGCCAGGCCATGTGTGTTGGTCAGCCTGCTTCATGGCCTGGGAGTCTAAAGAGAAGAATTGTAGACTCATGGAATGGTTAGAGTTGGAAGGGATCTTAAAGATCTTCTCTTTCCAACCATCCTGTCATGGACAGAGACACCTTCCTCTAGATCAGGCTGCTCAAAGCTCTATCCAACCTGGCCTTGAGCACTTCCAAGAATGGGGCAACCACAAATTCTCAGGGCAACCTGTTCCAGTTTCTCAGCACCCTGACAGTAAAGACTTCCTTCCCTGCATCTAATCTAAATCTCTCCTCTTTCAGTTTGACACCATTACCCCTTGTCCTATCACTACACTCCTTGAGAACAAGTCCCTGAGACCTTCAGGTCCCCTTTAGGCAATGCTCCAACCCCTTTAAGACTTCAGAGAGCTTTCTTAATGCATTGCACAGTCACCTACAACACCTGAAGAAGAGATTCAATGCTTCAGATGATCTTTACCAGCCTTTTGTGCCAGGCTCTGCCTCCAGTTTTCCCTCTTGAAAGCAACTTGTCCACTCCCCTATTTCTAGTTCCTCAAGCATTTTGTGACCATTCTTTGTGACTGGTGTGGACTGGCTGCCAGCAGCCTGCTTTCTGCCAGGTTTTCCTGCCTTCCTCTAGGTTTTCTATCTCTAAGAAGAGAGAAAGAACATCAGGTTGCCCAGAGAGGTTGTGGATGCCCTACACCTGGAAACACTCAAGGTCAGAATGGCCAGGGCTCTGAGCAACCTGCTGTAGTTGAAGATGTCCCTGCTGACTGCAGGGGGTGTTGAACAAGGTGACTTTGAAAGGCCCCTTTCCAACCTAAACCATTCTGTATTTATCTGCTAGGTGTGCCTTCTCCTACTCATTTTGCTTTGAGACTAGTCCCCAGTACAACCCACAACAGGACATATCATCTCCACACAGCTTTGCTGCCATGAAGGGCTAAGAACACCTGATCTCCATCTATTACAGCAAGGAGAAGCTTGTGCAGAATGCAAACGTGATGCTGGCAGACAGGAACCTTGTTAATTAAAATGTCAGGGACTCAAATCCCCTTAAGGTGAGAGAGCTGCATTTTTTATTACCATTACTGGTAATGATACAGTCAGCAGGTACCTTGTGGAAGCACAGGGCATTTCATTTATCTTGACAAAGCCTGCACACTTTGCATGCTTCCTCTGTGCCTCCTGTATGACTCCAAGAGGATCAGGAGATAAGGCTGACAATGGAGAGGAGAGGAAAGGAAAAACAAGGCAGTGTTTTCACTTCTTCCATCCTGTTAGGCTCAAGACATTCTTTACTTAGCAACAGGGTTTAGTGGCATGGTGGTGATAAGCTGAGGGTTGGACTTGATGATCTTAGAGGTCTCTTCCAACCTGAATGATTCTCTGTGATTCACCAAATCTTGAAGCTGGCACTGGAAACTAGCAGGAAGCTAACAGGAGAGGAGGAACAACCTAGAGAGAAATGAAGGTAGAGCCAAGAAGGAACAGAGGTGAAGCTGGGGAGATGTTGTAGTATCTGCTCCAGGTTGGGTTTTAAAAGGCTGACCTGTGTCTTTAGTTACAACTGAAATGTTCTGCTGAGAAACTTGACTTCCTTAATCAGCTCTTGCATCACTGGAAGTCTCTACTCCTCTGCCCTACTTCCACCCTGCTAACTTCAACCACTGCTGTGAACTTGTCCTTCTTCTCTCTGTAGAGGATGGAGGCCAGGGCTATAAAAGGAAGGGCTTTAAAAAGTGCCACAGAAAGACTTCAAAGCTGTGGCTGAAACTGTACTCCATTTCATGGGGTACTTTACAGCACATGGGGCCTTCTCTGTGACTGATTTAGAGCATCAAGCTCTCGCTGAAATCCTAGTGCTAACAAGACATGAACTCTATTTTGCCTCTGCTTTGCCCAAGACAAGCAATAGCAATGTTACCACAGTTGCTGTAGGGTAGAAGATGTTCAGAGCTTTCTCATTCCAGCTTGGTAGCACAGCCTGGAGGTGACACTTCTGTCAGAACCACTTAAGCACCTGCAAGATCTCATGTGCTTCAAAAAGAAGCAGTGAATGCAAACTCAGCTACAAGGTAATGGGCCTTTTCAGGCCTTGAGATACCAGATATTTCTGTCAGGACAGCATCTATGAGTCAGGCTCCAGTGATTCTGATTCCACCTGGGAGTAGTTCCCACAAAGGCCAGCGAAGTCATTAACAGCCTATGACTAATTGCCTGTTGTAAGACAGGCATAAAACAACTTCCCTTGGAGACAGAGCTCAGCTTGAGCCCTGTTGCTGGTTTCTCATGGTGCTGCACTTACCCAGGATTCATTCCCTGCCTTGGTGAAGTCAACCATGACAATTCTGGTCACAGGATCCACCAGGAGAAGCTCTGCTTAAAAATCTCACCTTGCCATCACCTCTCTCCCTGGTGAAGAAGGTATAGCAGGAGATGCCAAAGGGAAAGCTGCCCCAGCAGCCTTTGCAGATGGTTGCCAGTGCAGCTCTGCACATGCAAGGGTCCCATTAGCATCTTCTCACCGTTGCTAGGAGATGATGTTGTCTTGGGCTGAGCCAAAGTGTGACTCAGCAGGTTCTACTGGCATCTTTTCTTGTGGCAAAGAGAGGAGGCCTCAGCTCCAAGCTGTGGAGAGGAAATCTGAGGAGCAGAGTGAATGCCACACCAGGAAGAAAAGGCTGAGCAAGAGAAAGGCCCTGAGGTTGTGCTGAGGTGCAAGAGGGAAGTTTTAGGAGACAAAACTCCTGGTTTCAGAAGAACCTAAGAGCATTTCTGCACTGGCACAAGACAGAGGTATGAAGATACTCCATTAAGTCCTCTACAGGTCAGCTCACACTTTGGGAGCATGTTGGACATGTTAGCATGGTTTTCTCAAGCAAATATAGACTGTCTGTAAGGCTAAAGTACCTCTGATCTTTCCCTTGTGTGTGCTGCAGGTATGGACATGTTTGATGGACCTTCCACTGAAATTAAGTGAGGTTATCATTACCTTTGGTAATTAGTGGGGGGGAAGTTTGCAGCTTAATGTAGTGTATTTTCTAGTGAAGAGCTCTGCAAGGCTGTGACCTGTGACCACCCCCCTGACTGCAGAAGGGTTAGACTAGATGACCTGTGAAGGTCTCTTCCAATCCAAACCATTCTAGGACTCTGTGACTCACCCCTAATATTCTGTGATTCTGTCTGACTTTGTCCCCCAAAGGAGGAGGAGAAGTAATCTCATCAACACCCTAACAATCTAAGGTCTTGTAGGAACATTTCCTGATGTCTAAAAAGAAAACAAGCCCAAAACACCAAAAAGCAAACAGCAACCCAGCAGATATTTGGTTCCCCTGGAGTTTTCAGCTCTGAATGTCTTGCATGCTAGACATGCAGAGTGCATGAGAGATTCAGAGAGCCTGCTGAGTGACTCAGACTTCAGGAGAATAACTGCAGCACAAATAAATAGTCATAAACACAGTGATTATTGCACTGGCAGGAAGAACAGATTCTGGAAGGGAAGAGAATTAGTGTCTACTGATTTTTACCCTCATTTAAGAGTTTCTGATAGTAGGACTGACCAACAAGGAGCAGGAGCAGTAAATCTATGACTGATATCAGTAACCACCTCAGTATCCCAAAGAACTTCTCCTCCTATTTGTAATGGCATTGAAAGAAAAGAATTCACATTCATAAGGAACTAATAATGAAGAAAGGGAAAATAACTAATAAATGTGCTGCAATCCTAATCTCTCAGTAGGGAAAAATACAAATTGGATCATTACCTGAAGCTGGCTACTCACTAACCTCTCCCTTGGGGCTCACATTTCAGTGTGGACAGGCAAAACACTGGGAAATGAGCACTTGGGCAATCTTTCCTGGCCTGAAATGAGTAGAGGAAATGAGTTGTTGCTACAAATCTTTGTCCTTTTGGTCTCCTCTTGTTTGTATGCATGCCCTGGGTTTAAATGAGCATCAACAGGAGACTCTTCACTAAAGATATGTCCAAAAACCTCTTGGGATCTTCTTCCTGATGGGAGAGGGAAGCATGCTGTAGTAGATGTAATGCTACCAGGATATAGCTTTTTTTTAGGATATTGGCTTGTTTTCCTGCCCTTGAATTACATCTTGCTGTAGGAGAGATGCATATCTCCTGCAGCAGCAGAGGAACCTCTGTAGAAAGCTGTTGCTGGGTTTGGATTGCTGCCTCAACATCCTGCTGGAGAGTTTTTCTCCTGGCCTTTTACAGTGTTGCCTTCTCTGTTCCTCTTGCTGGGGCTTAGGTTCTGATGGAAAACACTGGCACCTGGGTAGATGTGGTCCTCCTGCTGAGCTGGTGGGCAGCAGTGTTTAGGGTTTGGATTATACCCAAAGTACTTTGCTTAGGAGGATGTCAGATTATCTGTCAGCCAAATGATGGAGGCCTTTCCACAATGATCTTGACAGCATTTCTCTGGGTTCCCCATCTAGATGACTCCAGAACATACAAAGCATTCAAGTCTTTTGTCTGCTTGATAGACACAGAAGTGCTCAGCTGTATCCTCTTGTAGCAGAAGGAGTGAATCTAACCTTTGGACTCCCTGAGCTGAATAGAGAAATGAAGAAGAGTTAGGTCCAAGATCCACCATCTGGAAAGAGGAACAAGAGGTCAGAGCATCACAGTAGCTTCAACTTCCCCAAATTGCTGCTTTATACCTGAGAACTTCCCTCTTCTGCCCAAGACCTCCTTAAGGGGTGAAATGTCTTATGTGTCTATTGTAGGGCTTTGTGGAGGAAGAATCCTCCTCCCTCCCCAGTCTCCCTGAAGGACTCAATAATTACTTTAACTGATTCAAGGCTCCCCCTCCACCTCCAACCTCCCCCCTTCACCACCATTCAACTCCAACACAAGACCACACTGTTTCTCGGTTTCCAATGCACCCGAAGCTATTCAGGCCACTTGTTCCTCTCTGAATGGAGCTGACAGAGCTGCTTTTGTACCGAGGCAATTTGGGATTTAAGTGGAGGCTTACTGGGGGCAGGGCTGGTGGGGAAGGGCAGGAGGGGGATAAGGGGGAATGGGGGAGGGAATGGGGTCACTGGGTCAGTGTTTTGGAAAGATCAACTCAAAAGAGAGTCCAAGGAGAGAAATGAACGTGGGTTAGATGTTTGGGAAGAGGTTTTGGAGGTGTCTGTGTAGGGAAGGGCAGTGCTCCTCATCTTCCAGTAATGCTCATGGTACCTATTTGGCATCAGAAAGCAAACCAGGTCAGGCTTAGGGCAGATGGCTTTAATAGGCATTTTGAATCTGGAATGACAGATCCCAGGGTCCTTTCTGCAAGGATCACAGAATAATTCAAGCTGTGGTGAAGGAGGTCTGATGTTGGAAAGGTCACTAGCTCCAGTCCATCCCCTCAGGTCAGGCATCCATCACGCACATTAAAGGAGCTTCACTAAATTCCCCTCTCCAGCTCTGCAGCCCTCCCTGGAGATAAGTTCAGCTTCAGCCCTGTCTCTACCACTTATGGAACAGAGTTTCTGCCAGCACTGTGAATGCACCAGGAGAAGGGAAGACCTTTTGCTGGGGTGAGGCACGTGGGAAGTCACGCCACGCTTTGAACCATCAGAGCCTGGCTGTGTAAATGGGACCACAGGTCATCATCCAGAGGAAAAATGGCCACCAGTCAGCTAGCATAAAAGCTGAGTGACTCTCCTTCCTCTCTGCTCAGTTTGGGTTTGTTTTTTGTTGGACCTCCCCACTTTCTCACTTGACTAAAAACTAGAAATTAAACTGGAAAGGATTCTATTGATTGTGCTGCAGAAAAGCCAATATCATCCTGGCAGAGCTAGACCACAGCCCAAGAGAGACTCAGTAAAGCTATTTGTGCAAAAAAAGAATCCCTTTTTTTTTTGTCTTAAAAGCCAGAAGGACATGGTTTGAGATATAATAAATAAGACTGCTTTGAGTGCTTTCCAAAATTTCCCTGCCAATCCTCCCATCTTGAGGTCACCTCCCCTCAACTGAAGGGTTACCAGTCCTGGTCCCTACCTCTGCTTTGCCTAAAAGCCATCAGAGTGATGGCTTTTCATTTGCTGACCTAGCTGACTTCCTTTTGAAAAGGACTAGGAGGCACCAAGAGAGGTGGAATCATCATCTCTGAAACTGCTCCAGCTTGACAACAAGTGTGGAGCTAACAGTGCCCTTGTACAGCTCCAAACCAGACACCTGCTGGGAGCATGTGCTTGAGGGGGGAGTGATACATAATTCAGAAGTAAAACAACAATCCTGCTATTATCCTGAGGATGCATTTGCAAACCTGCCATCTCCTGCCAACTGCTCCAGGGAGGAGGAGATGACACTACTGAAGGGGGAAGGATCAAGAGGAACTCTTGGTTTTGTGGGGATGCAGGGGTGGGGGTGACCTCAGTTGAGTGAACAGTGACAAGCTGTTTGGTCAAGTTTACCACACCTCTGAGAATTACATTTCCACCCAACATCATAACTTGGCTGCTTTCCCTTAGGAGCCTCTGGTTGCACATCCCTCTGGGATGCTTCTGCTGCCATTTCACATCATCCCTAGAGGCCCCAAATCCCTGTTTCCTCTGGGGAAACAGGAGGAGGTGTTGGAAGATGTCAGACACATGCTGAGTTCCATTTTTATCAGCACTCCACTCAGACCCAGCTCTGGCAACACTAGTCAGGTGGAAGGAAGACAGAGTGCAAGTAGCCTTTGCTCTTTTCCCTCTGCCTACTTGAAAGCTGATATTTACAAGGCATTATTAAGCCTGGTTTTAACATTAGATCTGCTCACAGATTCACATGAGTTAGCATATTCCTCTCCCTAACAGCTACTTGGTCTCAAATTGCTTGTTTGTGGGATGGCAGCAGGTAGGGATTAGTGACCTCCCCATGAACCAGGTGATGGTGGATTAGAAGAGGCAGAGAACACCTTCTGGCCCCTCTCAGCTTGAGGGAAAACACAGGGGGCTCTGCCTTAGCACATTGTTGTCCCCAGGGAGTTTAAGATTACTGTCCAAGCCCAGGATGCTGCAACAAGAAAACAGGAGTGACCTGTGCAAGGCAATTTTGTCTCCATGGTCTGCCTTGCAGAGAGGTCAAGACCATTATGCCTTGGGTTGCTCTGACTGCTGGGTCTGGGGACAGAGGTGAGCAGACTCCTGTGCTCTCCTCTGCTGCATCTAGCCTTGACCAGGTATGTTTAATTCTTCACTCACTGGAGCCCTGTTCTGGGCTCTGGTTGCACACAGAGCTGGAAGCAGGAGGGACTTTTTAGTCCAGGGATGGAAACTCCTGTTAATCTCCCATGTATTGAACCCAGCAAGTCTACCTTGTGCTACCTCAGGCTGGGGGTGCTGGTAGTTAACAGTCAGGATTTCAGTTCCATGGCAACTAATGAGTGAAGAATTAAACATTCCTGGTCAAGGCTAGATGCAGGAGAGGAGAGCACAAAAGTCTGCTCACCTCTGTCCCCAGACCCAGCAGTCAGAGCAATCCTAGGTATAATGGTCCTGACCTCTCTGCAAGGCAGACCATGGCATACACAGACCTCACTTGAAGCACTGTGTCCAGCTCTGGAGTCCTCAGCACAAGGAAGGACATAAGCCTCTTGGAGTGGTTCCAGGTGAGGGCCATAAAAATGGCCAAGAGGGATGGATCACCTCTGCTGTGAGGATAGGCTGAGAGACTTGGGGTTGTTCAGCCTGGAGAAGGTTCCAGAGAGTCCTTATGTGACCTTTCAATGCTTAAAGGGAGCCTATAAGAAAGATGGGGGCAGACTTTTTCTCAGGGTTTGTTGCAATAGGACAAGAGGTGTTGGTTTTAAACCAAAAGAGGGAGATTTAGATGAAATGTGAGGAAGAAATGTTTTCACATTGAGAGTGGTGAAACACTGGCCCAGGTTGCCCAGAGAAGTGGCAGGTGCCTCATCCCTTGAAACATTCCAGGTCAAGTTGGACAAAGCTCTGAGCAACCTGATCTAGTTGCAGATGTCCCTGCTGACTGCAGGGAAAGTTGGACTAGATGACCTTGAAAAGTCCTTTCCAACCCAAACCAGTCTGGGATTCTCTGATTTTACAAGAGTGCAGCACCTTGGAGGAGTCTGAGCAGCATCACTCATGCAGGAAAGCAGCCTCCAAAGCAGATGGCTCTTGCAGGCTTCAGCTCTGGCATCAGGAGAGAGGAGATATGCTGCTTCCCAGCAACCTCTGGGTCACACAGCTTTGGATTCAGTTCCTGGGATGGGAGGGCATGGGTAAGCACAGCAAGCAGGCTGCTGATGCTCAAGTTTCTGCCAGCTGGGCTTTTCATGCTTCACAAAAATCTGTGATTAAATATTGCTGTCCATACTTGAAAAGCTCCTATCCCTGATGGCTTTGGATGAGGAGCAAGGGAAGGAAGAGGGCTTGACATTTGCTTTTTCCCTAAAGCCATCTCACCTAGGACTGTCTCTATAAAGAAGGAAGAGTTTGCTGGATCTCTGCAGGGGAACAGAGAGAAGCAGTGCAGATCCAAAGCTCTTATTATATACTGAACCTCCTAGAAATGGTTGTGTTTGAAGAGAAACCATTCTGCCATTCATAAATCCAGTGGATTTCAAGGCTAGGATGTATCAGCAGTGTACATAGCTCCACCAAGACTATAGACTGCCACAGAAACTGTAATTAATGTGCCTTTAGCACTGGGAAGGTGTTTGCTGCTCTGGATATACCTTCAAAATATGAGTCCTGCTACACCAAAGCAAGACCTCAACATCTCAATTAATATTCTCTCCCTCAAATGCCAAGATCTAATGTCCAGGCATAAGTGTGAACAATCACCAGGGTTACAATTGCTATTTCCCAGCACTGCTCCATCAGTATTTAATCTGCTGCTTTATAAAACACCTTAGGGGATCCCCAGAAAGGAAAGTAGCTGCAGCCAAGTTCTGCTCCAAAAAGGATTTTTTGACTGAGATGCCTATTAATCCAGGCAATAGGCATTACATGACGTCAGAGGGAAGCTGGAGGGCTGAGATGTCCTTCTACCCAGGGCAGGAAAAAAGTCCTCTTTTGGTTTTGATGCCTAGGATAGCTGCTGTAAAAGAGAGCCCTACAGGAGTCAAAGAAATTTGTTCCAGGATTATTATTTGTTTTTCTCTCTTGAAGTGACAGCTGTTGGCTTTTGTTTTTTTTTTTCCTGAATACTTCAATTAAAATTAGTCATTATTCATTTTACATTAAAATTATGACATTTCACTTGATTTAGGGTGATTATTGTTTAATGATTTCTGTTTCCCCCTTCCCCAAAACCAAAAGAATAGATTTAATTTCTTTGGTTGTTGCAATAAATTGTTTAGGTGTCCACAGATGATAATCAATTGAGTATTTCCAGGGCACAAAGAGCTTTGTGCCTCTGTTCCCAGCCCTTTCCACTCAGACTGTGTCCCTCTTTGAGCTTGCAAAGACATGTTCTCCAAAGAGGGGTGGGAAGGGTCTCCTAGTTCTGACTTGCAGGAGCCAAGATGGATAACTAAGGGAGATTCAATCTCTGGAAGAACAGCAGCCAATCCATTTTATAGACCAGAGGAGGACAGGGATTGCCTGATCATCTTGACTCTATCTGCTAACAGAACAGTCCAGCACAGTGGAGATTAAACAAGGCTCCAGGCTGAACAACCCCAACTCTCTCAGCTTGTCTTCACAGCAGAGGTCTTCCAGCCCTCTGATGATCTTTGTGGCCTTCTTCTGGATCTGCTCCAACAGGTCCATGTGTCTTTTTTGTGCTGAGGACTCCAGAGCTGGCCACAATACTCCAGGTGAGGTTTGATAGAGGGACAGAATCACCTCACTTGACCTGCTGGCCATGCTGCTTTGGATGCAGCCCAGGTAAGAATTGGTTTTCTGGGCTGTGAGTGCACATTGTCAGCTCATATCCAGCTTCTCATCCATCAGTGTCCTCAAGCCCTTCTCTGCAGAGCTACTTTCAATCCCTTCATCCTCCAACCTGCATTGATGCTGGAGATTGCCCCAACCCAAGCACAGGAACTTGCACTTGGCCTTGTAAAAGGCATAATATTATGCCTCAGTCTTTGGAAAGGTTTTGGTTTCTGACCTCATTTTTGTTTCTAAGATCCCAATCCCTGAGTGCTCTGATGGTTTAAGTCCAGATTAATGCATTCACATGTTTGTTTTGTGGAAATAAAAGCAACAGACTAGAACTATTTCCCTCTTTAACTCATTTCTCCTGCTGCAAGCCAGATCATATTGGGCTTGAAAATGACTTCTGGCTCTACAGAATGGACAATTTACACAGGAGATGGACTCAGTACTTTTGAAAAAGAAATTACCAGAAAGCTGAAGTGATAAAGTATCTCACTCTATTGTCTGGTCTGCAACTTGGTCTTCTCTTCTCAGGGTGGAAGTACACAATTTGTCTCCTCTCACAGAATCACAGAATGTTAGGAGCTGGAAGGGACCTGGAAAGATCACCTAGTTCAACACCCCTGCCACAGCAGGATTCCCTAGACCAGGTCACACAGAAGCATGTCCAGATGGGTTTGGAATCTCTCCAGAGAAGGAGACTCCCCAGCCTCTCTGGGCAGTCTGTGCCAGGGCTCTGGCATCTCAACTGAGAAAACATTCTCTCTTGTATTCACATGGAACCTCCTGTGCTTCAGCTTACAGCCATTGCCCCTTGTCCTGTCACTGGGCTCCACTGAGAAGAGCCTGACCCCGTCCTCCTGACACACACCCTTCACATACTTAAAAGCATAGATGAGGTCACTCCTTAGCCTCCTCTTTTCCAAGCTAAAGAGACCCAGCTCCCTCAGCCTTTCCTCAGCAGGAAGATGTTTCAGCCCCTTCAGCATCTCTGTGGCTCTGTGCTGGACTCTCTCCAGCAGTTCCCTATCCTTCTTCAACTGAGGGGCCCAGAACTGGACACAAGATTCCAGATGTGGCCTCCCCAGGGTAGAGTAAAGGGGGAGAAGGACCTCTCTTGACTTACTAACCACACCCCTTCTAATCCAGCCCAGAATCCCTTTGGCCTCCTGGCCACAAGAGCACACTGTTGGCTCATGGTCATCCTTCCATCCACCAGGACCCCCAGGTCCCTCTCCCCTTCCCTGCTCTCCAGCAGTTCAGCCCCCAGCCTACACTGATACACTCTCCATCTCTACACTCCCTTCACTCCCTTTTTAGACTTGTTGATTCTTCTGCCTTCAGAAGGAAATTGCTGATCCCTGAATTTGGTTTTATTTGTTTGCCTTTTATGACTGCATCACCTGACAATTTCCTTTCATCATCTGCCAGTTTCTGTGATAAACTTGTTTCCTTTTAGTCCTTGCTCAGAGTTCTGATCAGCTCTTGCCTAACTGCTGTTTGGCTTCCAGTCCATCCCAAACCCAGAGGCTTTAAAAATAACACAGCATGACATGAATATTACTTGTAAGGGTGTTTCTGATCCTGTCTTCTGAATGAACATCATGCAAAGAGACATCTTCATTCCCCACCCTGCTGAAGGAATTAAAACTGCAGTTGTTCTGGAGAAACATTGTTCATGATGACAACTCCCAGCAGGTCTGGCCCATAAAGTGGTGGATCTTGATGCTGTGGAGGATGTCAGGGTGGCTTGTGATAGGCCAAGGGGTGATGGTTTTAAACTAAAAGAAGGAGATTTAGTCTAGATCTAAAGAAGAATGTTTTTACAATGACAGTAGTGAAACACTAGCACAGGATGCCCAGAGAGGTGGTAGATATCCCAGCCCTGGAAACCTTCCAGGTGAGGTTAGACAAGGCTCTGAGTGAGCTGATGAAGTGGAAGATGTCCCTGCTCTGTCCAGGGGGATTGAACTAGGTGACCTTTAAAGGTCCCTTCCAACCTAAACCACTTTGTGATTCTAGGATTCCATGCAGGCTTTCATAGAATCCTAGAACTGTCAGAGTTGGAAGGGAGCTTCAAGATCATCTAGTTCCAAGCCCCCTGCCTGCCAGGGACACCTCCTCTAGATCAGGTTGCCCACAGCCCCAGCCAGCCTGGCCTTCAAAGCTTCCAGGGATGAGGCTTCCACAACCTCTCTGGGCAACCTGTTCCAGTGTCTCCCCACCCTAACAACATATTCTTGTGATACTTCTGTCTAACACAACTGGTTTCATCTTTAGATGACAAAACCCCCTTACACTAACAGAGAAATCCCCAGCTGACAGGCAAGGAACCTGAAGTGATGTTTTAAAAGAGGAGATTTGAAATGAGTTTCCATACAACAAACTGTCAGAGCTCTGGGGGGAACCAAGGGATCCTCCAGCTTAGTGCCCTGGCAAGCTTTGTACCTCCTGATTGACTTTGTGTTAGTTCTAAAAGACTCAATAGACCAGCCAAAAGTTCAGGAACAATGCAATGTCTAAGGCCATCACCACTCAGGAGGTAAGAAAGAGAAGGACCCAACTAGCCTTAAAATTCAGGACTCTGTGAATGGCTGATTCTTGTGAGTCACTTAAAAGTAATGTGTCCTGCAGGAATAGCTCAGATAGATAGGGACACACCAGCAAATCATAGAGCACCTTATGGATGATAAAGTAAAATAATTCAAGGCTCATTATGAAAGGAACCTGTATGGAAATAATCTCAGTTAAAAGCAGAATAAAAGAACAAAGGCATCAGCAAGTACCCAGCAGGGTCATGTAGGGCATTCTCCCTTGATATGATTAAATAGAGGAATAAGTGAATAAGTAATAATCTAATCATAGAGGGGACCAGGCAAACTCAGCATTAAACTACTAGAGCAGGCAAGTTTTTCATTTGTGACCAAATGACCTCATATTTTTTCCATCTCCTTCTGTTAAAGCAGAGTCATTTCTTCCATCAGTGCAAGGGTGAAAAATTTCTCCCACTGTTCCAGAGAGAAAGAGGAGGAAATGATTCCTGCTGGAGAGGTAGAACAAGAAACTAATACCCTGATGTGTTCTCCCCCCCAAAAAATCATTGGCTATTAATTTCAGGGGTCTGTAAGAGGAAGACTCAGTCCTGGACAGAACAGGAATGATCTTCTGCCACTGAAAGTGATAGTCACTTGGCTGGTGGATCACAAAGAACAGTCCCCAAAGTTGAGCTTGGGAAGGATCTCCCATCTCTACACAATAAGCAGAGCCTCAACACTGTGTACAAGAGGAAGAACCACCTCCCAGTGACCAGGACCAAACGTTGGCTTACCTGGAGCCCATGCCAACAATGTTCCCACCTCAACTCTTCTTTATATCCATGTAAAGTTGAACTCCCTGCCTGTGTTGAGTGCTAGGAGTCTGACCTTGTTAGCCTTGAGGACCTTCTGGCAAGTGACTTGTGTGGCAGAGCAGGGTGGCACATTGCTACTGAGAGGGCAGATAACAGAGAGAAGGTTTAGACTGGACATGAGGAATAATTTCTTCATGGAAAAGGTTGTCAAGCCCTGGCCCATCCTTGACTCCAGGGCAGTGTTAGAGTCACCATCCCTGGAGGGGTTGAAAAGACCTGGAGATGTCACCAAAATGATTCCATGATTCTTGAACTTCTTGAAGCTCAGAGGGCTAATAACCATCCTAACACTAAAATTGTCTTCTACCAAAACCTCTGTTGCAAAGACAAGTTGTGAATTGGTGACTTTGGTCCTCTGCAGCTTGGTTGGAGGAAAGCAGTAAACAGAGGCAGCTCAGCCTTTCATTTGTTTCCAGAACCATTAGTGGTCATTAACTAGTTAATTAATAAAGATTAGGTGGAACCATGGGGTTGGGAAATGTGACATCAAAACAAAAAAAGGGTTGGCAGCAGCAGTAGCTGCTGTATTATAGAGGTTTGTGAATCAGAGGAAGAAGAAGAGGAGGAAATGAAGTCAAATTGATCATGGGGGAAGAAAGGAGGAAGACAAGCAGGGACTTTGTTAGCAGGACAGCTGAAAGAAAGCAGGCAACACCCTCTGAGCAGCTTCAGCTGGTGAATAAGATCCCTGCCTCACCTTGCTGGTTGCCAGTGGAATGTGAATTGGGCTTCCCAACCCCAGGGCTAATTCTGAGCAAGCAGATGCTCAGCTGAGTTGGGAGATTAAGACAGTGTGAACCTGACCAACAGTATGTGGAGGAGACACTTTTCAGGCTACTCCTGATAACTTGACTTTTCTCTCCCAGAGTCCTCTCCACCCCAGGATCACAAAGCACTACAGAAACCACAGTTGGCCAAGGATTTTTTGATGAAGGCTTTCTTTTCTTATTTTAACAAGGGACTGAGGCTTATTAGCTTTGTTACACTGATGAGGAAACCAAAGCATAGAGAAGTCAATATCCTTCTACCCACAACTCCCTTTGAAAGCATCCCCTGACTGCTGAGAGCCATGCAACCAGTTCTGGGAGACCTGCCAAGGCAGGCAAGTGCCAGGAGCAGTGACTCACATTGTCATGGGGTGGAGGGGGGNCATGGGGTGGAGGGGGGGGGGGTGGTGTGGATAAGAGATGATTTACACCAGTGCAGTTCAAGCAGTCAGAGCTAGGTTGGGCTGATGCCATCAATGCAGACTGCACCATTGCACTCTACCTCATTGCTGCCCCCAAAAGATGGAGGCTGGTGGCAGAACTGGGAGTGACATCAAAACCAGACCTTGAAACCATCATCATCATCAATCTGTTCATAATGCCAAGGTGATGGAAGCTCTTTGGTGAGCTAAATCTCTTTTGGCAGTCTCTTTTGACTGATTGAAGGCTCCTATTCTTACACCACTCTTCCTGTCTCCAGCAGGGTTAATATTAAAGCCAATAGTAAATCCTGTGTATGTGCTAATGGTTGGAGTTAAAGCCCTTCATGCTTTTAGCAGGAGGCCTCAGCAGCATGCAGGTGTCTTATCCTAGGGTGAGAAGACATCAGCAACAGTTTTCCTACAGAAAGAAGAGTTGATTTTACCTCACTCCTCCTGTGCACACACACACATGCCTTTCAACAGCCTTTTAACCCTGCCTGTTGCCCTCTAAACCATCCCCTGCTCATCCCACCACCTCCTCCCAGCCAGTTCCCTTTCTCCATATTCCCATCTCCATCTCTTTCCATGCTGGGCAGAGGTTAGTATCCACTCTAGTGTTTATATCTGGAAAGAATAAGCAGTAAGGAAAAGATACTTTGAGTAAGTGACTTGAGGACCTGAAGAGGTAAAAGGGCTGGAGAAGCTCTGGTCCCTGGCTTCTACAGTTCTCAGTGCTCTTGAGTTCTATTTTGACACTCATTTCTGAGCTGAAGCCATCAGTGCAGACTGCAGCAGTCTGATGTCCACTGGTGTCCTCTGAAGAAGCTGGCTGGTGATGAAAAGCTGGTGGAGAGTGAAAGGGATACCCAGCAGAGTCTCCTCTAATGCCTCTGAATCAGCAGTTCCAGATTCTGAATAGGATAGAGGGGCCAAAAATATGTCCTCTCCCTAAATAGTGTCTGCTATTGGCAGAATAATAGAATCATAATAAACAGCTGAAAATAGAATATTAGGCTTTTTTTTCCTTCTGAGCTGGTGAATTCAAACTTTACATTAGGACATGACCAATGTTGAAGAATAAATAACTAAATAGACTGATAAATAGTGGGTTTGGGGGTGGGGTCTATGGAGAAGGACAAGAAAGGGAGACATGAGACTGCTTTGCCTAATGGGAGGGTGCAGGAGGAATTGTGTTGTTAGGCTTTGGCCCAGGCTACCCAGGGCAGTGGTGGAGTCACCATCCCTGGAGGGGTTTAAAAAACATCTAGATGTGGTGCTTAGAGCCATGGTTTAGTGGCATGGGGGTGAGAGGTTGATGGTTGGACCTGAGGATCTTAGACCTTCTAACCTTAATGATTCTGTGACAGCAGGTATGTCCCTGAATCTATAGGACATAACAAAAATCACTTGCTCAGGTAGTGAGATGTCTGACTTAGGCATGGCAAAGCTTTTCCTGGAGAGGTGAGGAACCAGCACTAGGCTGTTGAGGGCGGGAGGCTCCTACCAGCAGATTGGAAGGACATTGGGGGTTGGGCTTGATGATCTTTCTAGATCCCTTCCAACCCCTAACATTCTATGATTTGCCCAGGGATGCTTCCTGCCAGCTGAAACACCCCTGGAGGGAGGAAGATGAAGGAAGTCTCTCCCTATGTTGTCTCTACTTCAACTCTCTTCTTCCAACCCTGGGTTGTTTAAGGACCTGGGAAGTTTGTTGTGAGCTCTCCAGTTCCCAAAATAACATCCCTATGTTCTGCAGCCTTCTTGCAGAGAAAGCTTTTGGCTGTCACACAGCAAAGGAACTCACTTTGGTCAGCCAGTCAGTCTTGCACCTCAGGAAATGGCTTTTGACTTCCATGTGCTTTTCATTTATTTATGTATTCCTTAATTTCTTTATTCATTTCTTTATTTATTGGCAAGAGCTTAAAAGAAAGAGGAAGAAGTGTCCCCTTGAACAAGCTGTGGAAAAGCTGAGGCTAAGGCAAATCACATTATGCACAGGCTTCATTTATTTTGTAGGTAAAATGTTCCTTAGAGAGTTTGTTTTCTGCCTTTATTTTATTTTGTGTTATTTTATGCTATTTTATGTTATTTTATTTTATTTTATGTATATTTTATTTTTTATTTTTATT
>VWZX01002526.1:184445-290199 GCA_013399015.1 Galbula dea | reverse complement strand
ATTTTATTTATATTTTATTTTATTTTATTTATATTTTATTTTATTTTATCTGGAGAACAAACTCCAGGTGCTGATTGGTTATTGATTTCCAAGGAGTAAACCATATCCTGAAATAAGCTTTCGCTTCTTGTCCTGGGCTCTCCAGAAGGAAAGAGAAAACTAATCAAAGTGCTGCTTTGGTGGGAGCTGTTGCTATGGCTTCTAATTGGTCTTCAGCACCAGTTTATGGACTGGTTTGTTAGCTCATTAATAGCCCTTGGCTTTGATCTGGGCCATTACCTAACAAACTCATCATGAGCTGTTGGAAAATGACCAGCTCTTTTCTTTGGAGGCTTCTTGGCCTGAGTAGTTAAATCCCTGAGGATGTGAGGTAGGACCTCTCCAGAGCATTGTTTCCTTGGCTCATTGGTGTTGTATCTGCATCTCTTGCAGGGATCAAGTGGTATCTAGGATGCTGGGACATGGTTTGGTTGTTTCTTTTGACTTTCTTCCTTGAGTTGTCCAAGGGAGGTGGTGTCTTACTGTCAGAAAGGAGACTTTCTACTCCCTTGGTAAAAAGGAAGGAGTTGGTTTGACATTTTCCAGGGCAGTGGTAGAGTTACTGTTCCTGGTGGTGTTTAGATGTGTAGATATGGTGCTGAGGGACATGGTCTAGTGGTGGCTTGACAGTGCTGGTTTAACAGTTGGATTTGAGGATCTTCAAGGTCTCTCCCAACCCAAACAATTCAATGGATCTATGCTATTACTTCCTTGATAGTTTAGAGGTTTCCTGCTCTATGCCAGCAAAAGATCTTTGCTTGGAAGCTTCTTTTCATGCCTGCAAAAGGTGTGAGTCTGAAAGCTGTGGAGATTAAAATACACAGCAGAAGAAAAAGAAGCTGGACTCCATCCATCCTTCCTCTATAGTGTCTCTCAGAGCAGAGCTCAGGTGGCAGAGGAGAAGCCTCTCAGTTCCCTTGAAGAACATCAACAACAGTGTTGTTTGTACTTCTCTACCTTAGAGTTTCTGAGGTGCAAGTACCAACTTGGTTAGCAACTGAGGAAGGACCACAGAATCCTTCAGGGAGCCCTCAAAAGGAGATTTCCTTTTCTTCTGGCTGATCCAAAGAGAAATATCTTGTCTTTTTTTTCCCCCCTATTTTGCTTTTTATCTCATTGGTCCAAGCAGGATTTAAGCCACTCCTCTAGAAATCAAACTCCCCCAAGCCAACTTCCCACCATGGCACTTCTCCAGGACACATAGAAGTTGAGTTGTTCTATCTTGGCTTTCCCAGGAAAGAATATCACCCTGTAAATAGGTTCTCCTAGAAGTAAAACCTCCATCTTTCCAGCACTGCAAAAGCAAGTCCCTTCATTTTGGGTGGAGCTGGGTTCTCAGGAAGAAAACAAGAAGAACCAGAACTCATATAAGCTCCAGTAGGTGGTGGAAGTGGTAGAGTCACCATCCGTGGAGATGTTTATGTATAAATGTGGTCCTTAGGGCCATGGTTTAGTGGCATGGTGGGGAGAGGTTGCTGGTTGGACTTGAGGATCTTAGAGATCTCTTCCAACCTTCATGCTTCTATGAAAAGTGCCAGCACTGATTCATTTCACAAGCACTGCTGAGGGCAAAATCTGTTCCAGCTCCAGATCTGGGAATTCAATTCCAATATCACATTGGACTCAGTCCCTGTTGTCCCTTCCCCTTCCCTTCTCTCTTCTTTCCTCCCCAGGAATTCAATCATGTCAACATCTGACTGCTGGCAAGGGAAACACAGCAAGGAAGAATCCATCATTTTTAGAGTTTGTGTCTCCCAGACAAATTGGGACCCTCCAAGTCTTGTTATGATGAAATCCCTAACAAGAGCTAGGGTGGGAGGGAGGGCTTGGGTCTGCATGCAGCAGATGCTGCAACACCATTCCTTTCTGCAGAGCATCACTTGTGCTAATGCATCCCCAAATAAAGCTCCCTGTCTGATCAAGGGAGGGAGGAAGGAAGGAAGGAAGGAAGAAAGGGAGGGAGGATGGAAGGAAAGGAAGGGAGGGAGGAAGGAAGGAAAGGGGAAAGTAAGGAAGGAACTGGGGCTGATGTTTGGGCAGGTGATGCTCTTTTTCTTCAGCTCAATATTCCCAGAGAGGCTGGGGAGTCTCCTTCTCTGGAGAGATTCCAAACCCATCTGGATGCACTTCTGTGTGCCCTGGTCTAAGGGAATCCTGCTCTGGCAGGGAGGTTGGACTAGGTGATCCCCAGAGGTCCCTTCCAGCTCCTAACATTCTGTGATTCTGTGAATATTCAGTCAGTGGTTCATAGCTACTTTCCTTTTCTTCCTTTCCCATCCTGCCTGGCTTGAAACCATTTCCTCTTGTCCTATCACTTGTTACTTGGGAGAAGAGACCAAAAGCCATCTTGCTACCACCTCCTCTCAGGGAGTTGGAGAGGGTGAGAAGGTCTCCCCTGAGCCTTCTCTTCTCCAGGCTAACCAACCCCAGTTCCCTCAGCCACTCCTTATAACCCTTGTGCTCTAGACCCTTCCCCACCTTCATTCCCCTTCTTTGGACACACTCCAGCACCTCCATGTCCTTCTTGGAGTCAGGGACCCAAAACTAAACACAAAGTATACCCAAAAGATGCCTTTTTTCCCCTCTCTGGAGATAGGTCACTGAGCACCTTGGCTTTAAAATGTGCCATTCCTTGCTACTCAAAGAATTCATAACACACAATATATCTATTTTAACTGCATTTATCTATGAACACACTCAGCCTTGTGCAGCCAACACAACTTTGAGTATTAAAGGATCCAGACTCTTCTTAGCTGATAATTTATTGAAGCAGCATCTTAGCATAAGGCCATGCCTGCTGTGGTTATTGGTTCTGGCAGGGTTTGCTTTCTAATAGCTTGGTCTGCTATCTCCTGAGCAGGGATGGCACTGACTGCTGAGATGTATTTCCTAGGAGCACAGCCTCACACCCTCANTTTCCTTTCCTTTCCTTTCCTTTCCTTTCCTTTCCTTTCCTTTCCTTTCCTTTCCTTTCCTTTCCTTTCCTTTCCTTCCCTTCCCTTCTCTTCCCTTCCCTTCCCTCTCCTCTCCTCTCCTCTCCTCTCCTCTCTCTTTTCTTATACCATTGCACTCTATTTCATTTGCTAGGCTTCCCTCTGTGCCTTTCTGTGATGAGATGCCATGAAAGCAGCCTTTTTGACCAGGATTCCCACCAGGGATGGGCAGGAGGATGCTGCCTGTGTTCTTTTTTCCCCTGCAGGGTGCAGGGTTGCTTTCCTCCCTCCCCAGTTTCCCTAGTGCTGCAATGCAGTGTCAGTGTTGGTTGCAAGCCCAAGCCCTAGCACACAGAGTCTGACTCTGCCACAGTTCTCCTGGCTCTGGGGAGAAGCATGAAAACACTTGGCCCTTCTTTCTGGTAGCTGCTGCAATCTGCCTGCATGCTCCAGGAGAGAAGGCAAAGCTGGAGGTGTAAGGTATGTTAAGGGCTTTTTGGCTTCTTGTGGCTCTAGACCTTCTGCTGGACAAGGTGAGATAGAGTAAAAGTCAAAGCAGCAGAAGACAGGGTCCCTGGCAGTGTCTCCTCTGGGGTTTGTTGCCAAAAAAAGCCCTGCAAAACACAACCAACCCCAACCCCAAACCACAAACCAACCTACAAACACAGACCAAAAGCCCAGTTCTTTTGCTTACTCCTTGTAGTGGAGAGGAACTCTCTTTTCCTGGAGGATCTGGGTGGATCTGGTGCCTGGGGGTCTCTGGCCTCACCACCCTGGAGTTTTGCTTTGAGCCTTGGACTGAAATTAGCTCTTTTTTTCCCCCCCAAAAAAAAAGAAATCCAAGCAAGACACTAGGCTTGAATTCCTCTGCAGTGACAGGCATTGGGCCATGGCTCTGAGCTCATTGCCTATGTCACTGTGCTTGCTTCAGGTTTCCCTGGAGTGCCATGGAAAGTCACAAATCATTCCCAGCTCTGGAGAAACAACTCAGAAAGAGACTCTCAGATGAGCAGTCCATGATTTGCAGAGCAGCATGGTTTACTACACAGTTTAACCAGAACATTTCTGAGACATGGGATCTCACCAGAGATCCTTCCTGAACTTGGGGACCAGGCTGGAGTCTGTGCTGGATGATGATCTAGGTTTCCCACTCAGCATCTCTTACCTTGCAACACCTCTGGTCATCAGGACAGATGGGAGCTTGGAAGGATGAGAGTGATTTTGAGCTCCAGAGCTCCTTTAGATCCATGCTGGATGAGACCAATGGTCTGTGGAGCTGGTGCCAACAGCAGATGTCCATGAGAAGGATAAAGCAAAACAGAGGAAGGGTAAAGTAACCCCTTCTTTGATGCACACTTCCCTTCCAGCAGTCATAGAATTAGGGAGTATTTTGGGCTGGAAGGGACCATAAAGATCATCTTGTTCCTGCCATGAGCAGAGGCACCTTCCACAAGACCAAGTTCCTCCAAACTCCATCCAACCTGACCTTCAACACTTCCAATGGTGAAACATCCACAGCTTCCCTGGGCAACCTGTTCCAGTGTCTCACCATCCTCACAGGCACTAAATTAAGGGTTATTAGGGTTTTTGTTCTGAGCTAGAAACTGTGTCTGAACAAACATACTCTGAACCCATGGAGGGATTGCTCCTGTGAGCCTGGGTAACCTCTCTTGAAGGCCACCAGAACATTTGGCCTCTAGGGTGGGTGGTGGCAATTCATCCTAGTGTTGCACTGTTATGTGCTGCTCAGTCAGTTCAGGATGTGTCTCCAACTCATCTTCCAACCTCCTCTGCTGCTCTTTGTTTCTGGGGGGTTGTAGTAAAGCTTTTCAGCTGGGATTGGGTCATAGCCTCAAGGCAGTAATGAACAAGAAGAAGAAAAGCTCATGAGAAATTGGATAAGCTATTCTCACTGGGAATCACTGGCCTCTACAGGACATGGACTGGAGACAAAAAAGTCTATTATTTCATGGAAACATTAAGACAAAAATGGAAGAAAACAAAGGTAAAGGAGCTCTCTTGAACTGCTTGTTGCCATGGCTACTGTCTCATCCTCATCCAGAGCATCTTGGGAGGCTTCTTTTCATTCCTTTGGAATGGAATTCATTCCTTTCCCAACTTTCTCTTTGAGTTTGAGTTTGAGTTTTTGTTATGATTTGGGTTTTAATGAAGAGGAAATAAGAGGGGAAACTGAGGAAGGGAAGGTACTAATTGTTCATCCCAATGTTTTCCACTCAAAACTACTTGGAGGTTGATGGTGAGATCATTGTCTGTTGTCATCTGTGTTTTCTGAGGTGACAGAACTCTCTTCAGAGCTTCTGTGGAGCAACGTCTTCCATCATCACTGACTTGAGATGGACTCAGGAAGGTAGAGTCAGCATGAATGACCTCTCTCATGCTTTCTGGGTAGGCAGCAGTCCTGAACTGAGTGGGATTTGGGGCAGGTAATGAAGAATGTTATAGAATAAAATTCCTTTTCCACTCTAAACACTCCAGCATTTGCAAACAGAGAGAAGCAGAGAATCACAGAATGTCCTGAGTTGGAAGGGACCCACAAGGTTCATCCAGTCCAACTCCTGTCTATGCACAGGACAACCCCAAAGTCACCCTATGTGTCCAAGAGCATTGGCCAAATGCCTCTGGAATTCCAGGAGAGTTGGTGCCATGACTGCACCCCTGGGGAGCCTGTTCCAATGCTCCACCACTCTCTGGGGGAAGAACCTTCTCCTAACATCTAACCTGAACTTCCCCTGGTCCATGCCATGCCCCTGAGTGAAAAAGGCTTCCTTAAAAGCTGAGAGAAGATGCTAACCAGAGGGTCAAGACCCATCTTTTGGCACCACATCTTCCCATTCAGTCTTTTTCTTTTGAGCACCAGTGCTTTGAAGACACCAGGGACACAAAGGATTCAGCAATGTTGCTCTTTAGAGTTAATTTTCCAACACTAGTCCAGCTTGAGGTTGAAATAATTGATCCATGATGAATCCTGGTCCCTTGGGAGGCTGTTGCAATATTGCACAATAAGACAATCTTTCCAAATGATGAGGACCATGTCCCACTAATCTGATTGTTATTGGGCCAAGGCAAATAATCCACCAAGTGTAATTACTGTAGAATGAGATTGCAATTCAAATGTAATTACACTGTGGGGTTGGATTTCTTGGCTTTTCTGTTTGCTTTTGGGTTTGTTTTGGTCTTTTTCCAATCAATAATTATTTCTGTTGATATAATAAGAACATTAACTGCAGGAGTGAATGGTTTCTCTTAGCTCTCTGCTGTCCCTGTGCTACCTGACTTGAATCTGGAACATTGCAGGGGACATTGCCAGTCACAGCCAATGCCCCCAACCCTTCAGCCACTTCTTTTGGCAAGGCAGGAGAGGTGTCTGCATGTGTGTGGTGCACATGTGTGAAGTCCTAATGCATGTGGCACCCCCTAGAATGAATACCATTCTATTATTACCTCCTTGCAAGACTAAGAGATATTGTGATGGAGGATAATTATATCAGATCTGTAGTTGTGGTAGCAAAGTGTGTCACAGAACATACTCCTCACAATTACCCTGCAATTGCTCTTTCACAAGAGTGGAATTACAGTCACTCTATTATGAAATATGCCAGTGTTCTCTTTAGATGTTGGTTATATTAAAGAACAACTCAGAGATGGGTTTTAATTGCTGTCTGCTTAAGAAGATAACTGAGCTTCCACTGGTGCTAGGGAACAGAGCTAGAGGGAGCTCTGGTGAAGGAGCTTCAAGAGGATCTTTGGCATGTGGTCCTGGTGTGGGGTCTGGATCCCTATTTTAGGGCCCAGTTTCTGCCAGAGAGAATCACAGAAGTGTTAAGGTTGGGAGAGACCTCTCAGATCATCAAGTCCAACCTATCACCACCTTCTACCAGATGTTTCCATGACTCCTTCACCTCAGGCAGAGCAGCTCCTGCTGTCCCTAACAAGGTTTGCTCTCCAAGATCTGGTCACTGCCCAGATGGAGTCAAGACTCTTTGAACTCATCTCACAGAATGTCAGG
Organism: Galbula dea; assembly: GCA_013399015.1. Lineage (NCBI taxonomy): Eukaryota > Metazoa > Chordata > Aves > Piciformes > Galbulidae > Galbula > Galbula dea. The sequence goes on along the minus strand of VWZX01002526.1, from coordinate 283,200 downwards.
GGTTGGAAGGGACCTCAGAAGATCAACTCATCCAATATGTGGACTTCTCTCAGGTCAAGATGTAGGACTCTTCCAATGAGTAGTCATTGCCACCAGAGTTTATTTACTGACTTCAAAACCTCAGTTTCTGGAGGAATGCTCTGCCAAAGGCAGAAACAAACAACCTGAACCAACATTGACTTTCTGCAGGATTTATGATTCACCCAAACCAATTGCTCTTGGCAATTTAGCAAAGCAGGAACTTTATTTCTGTAGGAAAAAAAAAAAAAAAAGAAAAATCCAAAACAGAATAAAAAATGAGTTGGACAAATAGACTGTGATGTAGGTTTGGGCAAGAATGTGTCTGAGTGTGTGTGGGCTTCTTTACAGGATATTCAAGGAGCTCCAAGCAGAGGAGGATGAATCAGAATGAATGAGGGAGAGAAAAAGCAAGAAGATGGATAAAAGAGGGTTTTACAGCTGCAGGAAAACAATATGTAGGCATTGAAGGCAGGAATAAAGAAATGGATTCCTGACACCTCCCCCTGACGTCAGGGAGGCTTCTTAGGTTCAGTGGATAACTTTGGATCTCTAACCAAAGATGGATGGTACTTGCTCCCAAAGAAAATGGCTATACAAAGAGGTTCCTGCACTCCTGGAGTCCAATCTCTAACTCCACTGGTTTCCAGAGGCCTCCTGAGACATGATGCCCTCAGGGTGTTATCTCTGGAGTTGCTGAGCAGCTCAGCATCAGCTCCTTTCCTCCTTTTGCATCCTGCAGCTCTAGTTTTGCCAGGTGCAGATCTTTCAAATTCAAGTTGGGTTCCCCCCCCTCCCTTCCCCTTCTTTATTTTCTCTGCTTTTTAACCAGCTTTTGGAGATTTTTGGATTCATACAGCAAATCAGTCCTGTTTGAGTCACTTGCATGCTGGATAAAATGCTGCAATGTGGCCTCCAGAGGGTCAGGTGCTCTCCTGGGCATGGAGAGATGAAGGAGATAAGTAAGGCAGCTTTCTGCCAAGGGTAAGTGGAGTTGGTGAGGTGAGGACTCTGTCCTATCCTAAACATTCTGAGCAGTTCAGAGGTGTAGGTTGTGTTCAGGGTGATGGGGGTAGTTAGCTACACATTCAAACTGTGAATGAAGTGTACAGAAATGGGTGGAGGAGTTGATGTCTGAAGTTATGGTCCAAACAGAGCTGATCTTCTCCTTGTAAAAGTCTCTCTTTCTATTCATCCTTCTCCTTTGCCATTCATTTTTGCTCTTGTCCAGGCTCAGCAGCCCCAGGGCTCTCAGCCTTTCCTCCTGCCAGAGATGCTCCAGGTCCCTCAGCATCTTCCTAGCCTCCACTGGACTCTCTCCAGTAGTTCCTTGTCTCTCCTGAACAGGGGAGCCCAGACCTGGAGCCAGGACTCCAGCTGTGGCCTCACTAGAGCAGAGCAGATCAGGAGGGGAACCTCCCTTGACCTTCTGGCCTCACTCTTCTTCATGCACTCCAGGAGACCATTAATGTTTTTGGCCACAAGAGCACATTGCTGGCTCATGGTGACCTTGTTGTCCACCAGCACTTCCAGGTCCTTCTCCAGGGAGCTGCATTCCAGCAGGTCAGCCCCTAACCTCTCCTGGTCCAGGAGGTTATTCTTCCCCAGGTGCAGGACTCTACACTTGCCCTGGTTGAATTCCAGAAGGTTTTTCTCTGCCCAACTTTCATCCTCTCCAGGTCACCATGGATGGAAACACAACTTGCTGATGCATCAGCCACTCCTCCCACTTTTGTGTCATCAGCTTTTAGAAGCAGCAATGAAGCCATATGAGATGGTTGCCACAATCCAGGTCCAGCTTTGCTATGCTTTCCCTGCAGCAGGTGAAACAGCAAGAAAACAAGTAAGAATCTTCCCCAGTGCTGTAAGGAGTGACAGGGAGGACAGAACCATTTCCACCAAGGTCCCTCTGACTAGAGTGGACCTGAAACAGCACCATTCCTGCTCAAAATACCATGCCACAGGCAGAGACATTTTGGATTGGTTTTTTTTGTTGCTCAAAGCAAACAGTTGCTAAGAAACCAATAGTGCAGAGATGGAAAATCCACTGAAGATCTGACAGTTGCTGAACAGTGCCTGGTGGACAAGAGGGGCTTGGCAAACATGGTCATGGAGAGAGCAGAGAGGAACCAGCAAGGTTTCTTAGATAAGCTTGATCCTTCCAGCAGGAAACCCATAACATGCTCCTTACATCTTGCCTCCATCATGAACACTGTTGAGGGGGGCTGGCAAGTGAGGGGCACAAGGAGGGGCAAGGCACACAAAAAGCAGAGGGTTTGCCAAGCTGAAAAGACTTGGTGGCCAGCAGGTTTGGAAAGACACATTGCAGTGTTTCTGGCTCTCCATGCAAAGGAGCTTAATGCTCCTGGTTGCACTTGATGATCTTAGAGGTCTCTTCCAACCTGAAGGATTCTGTGATCTTTGCTTCTGGAGCTCCACACAGAACAGCCCTTTCTTAGTACTTTGTTCCTTGGATCTCCAAGGAGAAGTCATGAAGTTGTGTGTGTGTGCTTCCACCAGTGACACCTCTTCTTCTCACTCTGGTCTTGGTGTCCCAGGGTATGGAAACACTTCCCTGTGGAGCCAGTGGTCACCTGTGTCTCCACAGGTGTCAAGTTTTTACCTCTACTATGTCCCACCAGTCAAATTTTAGCAACCTCAGCTTCCTCTGCTAGGGAGAAGAGATCTTAGATACCTTTCTTACCAGGTGATAGATGAGAGATGTCCTGTACCCTAAAGGTGGCTGCATTTTATCTCATGTTCATGCCTGTGTGTATAAGGTTTCTCCTTGAAGGATGCTTGGAGGGCAGTATGGATGGAAAAGGAGATGTTCAAGGGATTGCTGTCCCCTGGTGGAGCACAGGGCATGTTTCAAAGCTTGAGAAACTAGAGGTGATCACTACCTGGAAGAGCTCAAGAGCCACCCTTGCTCTTCAGTGCATTGTTGCTATTGTTGGGTATTGCTCTTCAGGAAGGGGGGCTTGGGGTGGGGAGAAAAATAATACAAACCCCCTATTAAAATAGAAGCAAAGGAAAGTAAGGCTGAGCCAATCTGATTAATAAAGGATGCCAGGAGTTGGTGTTAATTTGTGTCTGATTTAAAGTGCCTGGTGGGTGGAGAGAGAACAGCCCACAAGAAGCAGCTGGGCTCCTTTTTCCATCCCCCAGCCCTGCTGGTTGTGCTGTGTGGTGGTGGGGGGAAAGAGGAGCAGACACTCAGGAGATTTATCCTCATGCTGTCATGCTCTGCAAAGGCAAAGGAGAAGAAGGGAAGGAGGAAGAGGGAGAAAGGAAGAAGCAGCAATTCAGTTCTCATCAAGAACACAGGCAGCAAACATTCTTCTGCTCACCTCAGCAGGTTCAACTCATCCCATCCACCTTTCTGGAGCCTTTGTGAGGTGCCAGTGGGCAGACCTGGAGTGGTACCTTTCTTCATCTGTTTTTTGAGGGGGTCAAACATGCTTAAGGAGTGCTCTAGTGAGCCATGGTGGGGCTGGCAGGCTTCACAGTCCTCTCTCCAGGCCCAAGTGCCCTGTTGATGTGCAAAGCTAGGGTGAGACAGAAGCAAGCTCTCCCATTGATGTGTCTCCCAGTGCAAAGGTCCAGCTGAGCCAACACAGCTAGGACCTGGATTTGCTCCCTGTGGGGAGATCTTTACCACTCCTTAGCTCTTCCAGTGAAACCCAAGAGGACAAAACCTTTTGCTGTTCTTCCAGTGAAACCCCAAAGGACAAAGCCTTTGCTTTTCATGTCCTTTCACTCCCTCTTACAGGAATGAGGGATTAAATCCAGGCATGAGAGTGTGTGGTCCTGTGATCATCCAGATCATTTAATTACTTGCATGCTCCCTGGTGGATTGTTGGCCCTAGATGATGCCAGGACACAGTCTGGTAGATGACTGAGCCAAGGGACTCTCTCTCTCTCTCTCCTACAGGTCTGGGGGATGAGGCCAGCTTATTTCACAGGGGATAAGAGCTGAGGTGTGTGTGGCTTCAAGCTGTGCCATGCTTGGTCCCAGAGCCAAGGAACAGCCCTTGCTCTGTTTCCTTCAGTAGGATAGACAGAGCCTGTGGAGTCAGACAGCAAAAGGGCAAATTAGCATTGAGTTGGCATGGGCATTTCTGTTCTTCAGGAACAAAAGGAGATGCCATCTGCTCATTGTGTCTGGCACCAGGTGGGGGGGTGGCTTTCCTTTTACCTGCTGGATTTCAGCCTGCCATTGATAGTGGAGATGCTGCAGACCCTCTCCAGCTATTGTCCTGGCAGACTGAGGACATCCACTGTGCTCCACTGGGCTGGGTCAAGCTACCCTCTGGGTAGAAGAGGCAATGATCCTTAACTCCTGGCACCTTCCTAGAAGGGCTGCATCTCTCTCCTGCATTTCTTGGCTTACTGAAGTTGGTTGCTGGGCTTCAGATGTGGGTTTGTCATGACAGAGCTGCTGAGGACCATCTGGGTCAGTGCATGTTGTTACCTTAGGATGAGGTTCATCTAAACAGTGCTGGAACCAGGAAGAATTGTCTCAAAATCTTCCTCTGGAAGACCTAAACATGAGGGAGAAGAACTTTACTGTGAGAGTGGCAGAGCTCTGGAACAGATAGCCCAAAGAGGTTGTGGATTCTCCTTCCCATGAGATATTAAAAGCAGACTTCTGGACACAATCCTGAGTAATGTGCTCTAGGGAGCACTGCTAGAGGAGGGAAGTTGGACTAGATGACCTCTGGTGATCCCTTCCAACCTTAACCATGCTATGATTCTGTGAAATGGGAAGCAGAAATGCCTGCAGATGGTTTTGTAAGTCCCTCCTAGGTCTTGGGTAGAAACCTAAACCTGAGTCCTGCCTGTTGTCTGCAGACCTCCAGCTCCAAGCCAGGTCTTCACTCCAGTTCTGCCTGCCTGTCCTCTGAGCCAGAAGTGAAAACCCATCTAAATGAAGGAGTGTGTGAACATCACAGACTCTGCTGTCATCCCTGTGATGAAACATCAGCCAAGCCTTTCTCTGAATAAATAGAAACCATCCTCCTTCCATCCTTCATCTTCATCAAGGCTGCTCATAGACAGCTCACCAACCCCAGCCCCAAACCAGCACATTCTTAATGGTGCACAAATCACTCCATGACATCCTCCATCACCTCCTCTGATTAAAGAAAGGCCAAGAAGGTGAGGAGACAGGAACCCTTTGCTTCCCAATAACCTCCATGCTTACCCCTCCCTAGTAAACCACCTTCCCTCCCATGTCACATTACTTAAGAAGACTGGAAAGGAGGCAAGTGTCCATCTGTCTTGTTTTTGCACACCCTGAACTGCTTGTCATGAGGCTGATAGATGAGATGCAAGAAATAATCTGCCTTTTTAGTGCCTGTGCTATCATCACCTCCCTCTGCCAGCCTGTCCATACTGGAGCATCTTAGGATTTGTTATAGGGCAGCCTAGAAGGCAGCCTTAGCCCTGAAGGATCTGCAAGGGAAAAGAGAGGTCTCCAGGGAGCAAAGCAGGCAGGGAACCTTTGCTGTCCAGCATGGCACTGCATGAGTGTGGACATGACACTCCAAGAAGGTTTAGATCAGGGCAGATGACCACCCTAGTGATTGCTCTGCATTGCAGGACATAGCAGACTGAAGAGGAAGCCATGGATCAGGTCAAGCCATCTTGGTCAGGAAGCTTAGTGACATGGATGGGACTTGGGACACTCCATTTAGGGTCAGGCTCTGGACATGGTTTGCTTCACAGTCTGGAGATCCCTGCACCTCTCTGTAGTAAACCCAAGAACAGTTCTTTAGGCGAGGGACAAAGGTCACAGAATCACTCCATCATAGGGCAGTTTGGTCTGGAAGGGACCTCTGAAGATCAGCTATTCCACCCCTGTCCTGCCATGGACAGGGAGATCTCTCACTGCATCTGGTGGCTCAAAGATTTGAGCAACCTGACCTTGAATATCATCTTCAGGACTGGGAGATCCACAACTCCTCTGGGCAATCTGATCTAGTGTCTTACCCCCCTCAGCAGAAAAATGCCCTTCTTCATACCCAGTATAAATCTACCTTCCTTCAGTTTAAAACCCCTTGTCCTGCCAGCTCTGGCCTTGTCTCCACCTTTCTTACAAGCTCCCTTTATATACTGAAAGACTCCAATGAGGTGTCCCTGGAGCCTTCTCTTCTCCAGGCTGAACCATCCCAACTCTCTCAGCCTGGCCTCACAGCAGAGGTGTTTCTCCTCTGGACCTGCTCCAACAGGCCCATATCTTTCTTGTGCTGAGGATTCCAGAGCTGGACTCAGTACTCCAGGGGAGTCTCATGAGAGCCAAGTAGAGAGGCAGAATCCCTTCCCTTGACCTGCTGGCCACACTGTTTTGGATGCAGCCCAGGAGACAGTTGGCTTTCTGGGCTCTAAGCCACATTTGTCAACTCCTGTCCAGCTCCTCCTCCACCAGTGCTCCCCAGTCCTTCTCCCCAGGCTTGCTCTCAATCCATCCACCTGCCAGCCTGTGGGGATTGCCCTGACCTTGGGCCATCCAAGTCCATCTGGAGGCACAATGAAAGACTGAAGGAAAGGCAAAGAAGAGCAGACACCTCTCAGACTGACAGTTACATCCAGACCATTGTGTTTAATAGCAACTGATGGACTTGTCCTCCCCAAATTCTCTAATCCATTTTGCCACTCTCTTATACCTTTAGCCTTCACAGCATCCTGTGGCAAGGAGGTCCCCAATTGAATTAGGAGCTGTGTGACAAACTGCTTCCTTTGGTTTCTGTTCAGCCTTTGGGGCCAGTGTGGATGACTTGCATCATGAGACTTAATTCACTGTCCCTTGAGGACCTGGGAGAGAAGGTGCTGGAGAAAGGCATATCTTTATCATTCTTTCATTGCCTAAGTTCAGGTTGCAGACTTTTGCTGCTTCAAGGTCATGGCTGGATCCAAACCCATTGAAACTTGAGGCTTTCAAAGGGATTGGCTATGTTCCTGATTCTCTCCACCTTCAGGGTCAGTGCTCACCTTGGTGGAAGGGTCTCACACTCTGCTCAAGCTGAGATATTTCTACCCTCTCCATGCCACTGGCAAGTTTGTTTGCCCAGTTTGGAGTGGTATCAGAAGACTTCAAACCCCTTCATTTCAGACTGTGGAAGCAGCTGGAATCACTTGCACAGTCCTGGAGTTCAAGTTGTCTGGTGTCACTCACTCAAGGGAGGGTGAAAGTGAGGCAAGGGATGGTCCCAGTCCTGCCTTTGCTAAAAGGAGATGTATTTCAGGGGTCTCTTGTAACCACAGGCTGAATCTTCACCTTCCTCCTGCTGAGAGCTTTAGGAAGATTGCAGATCTGAGCACTGGCATCTTCTGGTCTTTCTCTGTGCAATTTAAAGACATCCTCACTGGACCTTGGCAACAGAAGGCCTTCAATGATGAGCTGAATTCCTGCTCTCAGAAGAGGAAACATTCCCTGTCCAGTTTTAACTCTGCTGAGACTGCAGCATTCAGGAACTGAGCAGAGTGCACCTGCAGGCTGTAGCTGTAAGATTGGCTCCTGATGTACTCTTTCCTTCTTTTCCTAGCTGCTGCCATGGAAATCTATCTCTGTCCTTGAAGTAATGTCCATGTTGTTTGTCAGAGGGAGAAACTGAGGCACACTCCTTGAAAGAGAGCAGAAAGCCATGGAAGGAGGCAGAAGAAAAGCACACCTTAAAACTTTTGTACATCCAGGGTTGATCAAAGGCTTCTGGTTGTGGTCACCTCCTGTTGCTGATCATCCTTCCCACTCCTAACTTACTGTGATACCCAGACATGTAAGGAGCTGGAGGAGGGCAAAGTAGACATCTGCTTTCCTGCTGCTGGGAGAAGCACTTAGGACTTGAGCTAGTGCAGATCCTACTCTGGAGATGGCTCTAAAAACAGCTACTTGAGTGTTCATCCCCTTTCTCTCCTTTCCTTTGGCCAGCCCAGCTTCAGTCTGCCATGGAGCAGGAGGTCTGGACAGACCAGGCAGCAGCAGAGCTCCAGGTGCCTTTGGCCATGGCAGCAGCTTTTCCATTCTCCTCTGTGGCCATCTCTGCACCAGTAACTCCAAAAGGCCAGGAGATGGTCTAAAACATTGTCCCAGCAGTGTCCTCACATCTCTGGACACTTCCTAGTAAGGTTTTGGGCCCAGCCAACAAGCACCACCCCAGCCCATGCCTGGGCACAGTTGTGGCAAGGCTGTTCTGCTTTGGGGGAGAGGCAATTTAGCCACAGGGACATGAGCTATGTCCAGGCTGTTGGCCTCAGGGAGCAGAAAATGAGCTTTGGGGCATGGGATTCAGGTGGGATGCAGAAGTGATCAGCATCAGGACATGTGCTTGTGCAACCCCATGTGTCACAAACCTCAGTGTTGGCTTTGCCAGACATTGCACTTCCCACACACCCATGCAAGCCTGAGCCTCAGGATGCACCCTCAGCTCCCTTCCTCCCCCACTCCATCAACCATCCCTTCTCCCTGAGGGCTGCCACTTAGCTCCCCAGCTAACACCAGTGCTTTTAACCTCCAGCTGAATTTCCAATCGATCACAGCCCAGTTCCCAGCATGAATGAGTGGTGATGGAAGTGGTCTGCCCCTCCTCTGCTTTCTGCCACTCATCAGGATGACCTTGCCCTCAGAGGACCTCTTGTGTAACCCTCAAACCCAGGAGCAGGGTGGGACTGGAGTGGAGAAGACCTCCCCCTGCCTCTTCCACCCAAAGGACTGAGTGTGGAGCATTAGCTGGCAGGAATAAGGCAGCAAGGGATGGAGGAGTGTCTGTTGTTGCATCCAGGGTGCTTCTGACAAGGTGCATTGCTCTTCTGGGGGTATTAGTGATGGGGATGGGTGGGAGGTAAGTCAGTCAGAGGGTATGGGTGATGCTGACATGGAGGAAAGGCTGATCTTAGCAGGAGCAGAAGAGTTGTGTATTCCTCTGGGGGGTGAGGAAATGCCTGGGAACAGTGTGGAGCAATGAACAGCCTAAACTCAGAGCAGGCTGCACCTTCCCACTCTTAACTGAGGTTTAAGTCTGCTTTGCTCATGGGGAACTGAGGCAGAGAAAGAGGTGATGTTATGATGAGCTCCATCAGCTGCCTTCTGCCTGGGCAGCCTCTTCACCTGACCAGTGCTGCAAGGTGATCAGAGTTGGGATGGTTTAAGCAAGGTTCAGGGGCTTGGGAGTTTCCTCATGGTGGTTGAAAGCCTCTTGGGGCATCTAAATATGATGCATTTCAAGATCTCACCTCTCAGCCATCCCTTTCCCAAAATACCAGTGGAAAATGGAAATAGGGCCAGGATTCTGCCTTTCCAAACCAAGCACCATCACAGGATCTAGTATTTCCCACCTCTAGGCTGTTGCATGTCTACTGGAGTCTGCTCCTAAAGCAGGAGCTTTTCCAGGTTGGAACTGAGAGAAATTTGGGATGAAGGATGTTGCTGTGTATAAATGTGATTTATTAACACAAGAGAATCAGGTTTTCTCTGCACTCAGGAGGTTGAGGTGAACAAAGGCAGTACATTAGCCTCTACAGAGGTGGAGAAAACATGTCAGGTGGTGAGAGGTCCATGCAGAACTATGTTTGTGGCAAGGGAAGCAGCAGGAGCAGAGCAGAGCTGGACTTTTGTCTGTCTGCCCCTTACCTGCTTCCCTTTGCTTCCCAAAGGGGCTTGGTCTGAGCTGAGCTCTCAGCATTTGGTCCAGAGGTAGGGGTTGACCTGGGGAGCTCCAGCTGGAGCTGGATCAACAGCTTTGCCAGGATATGGTCCATGTCTGAAGAGTCTCTCCAGAGAGTAGATGTACACTGGCATCCCAGGGAGACCTGAAAAGTCACCTTTTGGCTCCTAGTTTTCCCTAAATTCTGCTTTGCCAGCAAACAACCATGAATCTCTAGAGATAAACTGCTGCTGGGAAGGGCTGGAGGGAAGTAAATCCTGACAGAAAGCAGAGGAGAGGAAGATGTCTGGTTAAAAAGAGTGAATTATAGAATCATAGATTCAGTGTGGTTGGAGAAGACCTCTTGGATCATCGAGTCCAACCACCCACCCAACACCCCCATGCTGCCTTCACCCCAAGCACCACATCTAGATGGTTTTTGAGCCCCTCCAGGGATGGTGACTCCATCACCTCTCTGGGCAGCCTGGGCCAAAGCCTGAGAACCCTCCTGGGGAAGAAATTCTGCCTAATATCCAATCTGAACCTCCCCTGGGGCAACTTGAAGCCATTTCCTCTTGTCTTATCCCTCATTACCTAGAAGAGACCAAGCCCCACTTCACTTCCACTTCCTTGCCCACTCTCATTTTATGGAACTGATGCTCCTCCAGGACCTGCCAAAGCTTCATCCTTCTGTAGGTGCCCTCCAGGTCCTAGCTCCACTCCTTGCAACCCAACAGAGCCACTGCAGCCAAACATCAGCCAGACCTGAGCCCTTCTTGACTTGTTGGTTCACAGATGGCACTGTGTTTCTCCAGGCATTTCTACTGTGCTTTGTTCACTCCTCTCAGTAGCACAAAAAAAAAGAGAATTTCCAAGGGTTTGCAGCTTCTTTTTTAATTCTTTTTTTTGTCTTTTCCTTTTTTTCCCCCCCTGCTGGCAGCTCCTTGTGAATAAGGACAGAGCTTCCTCAGTGTCCATGTCTTCTCAGAGCAGCAAGGGATTGAGCTTTTCAGAGCCAGGTGCTTTGCTGCCTCTGGCAAAAATAGAAAAAACCTTTAAAAATGAGATTTGATCTGGTCTCTTTGATACTTAGGGACTTCTTCCAGGGAAATGGGAAGCCCCAGGAAAGGAGGATTAGCTTGATGAGAGTGGTTTTCACCCTGCTGGGATGGCAGCCCTCTCCCAAGGTCAAGAGAAGGAAAGGCAGAGGGAGGTCAAGCTTGGATGATAGCAGCTTCAAGCTGATGGGCAAAGGGAGGGGAGCTGGGGCATGGCTGAGCTAGTGAGGGTAGAGCAGGATGAAGGTGTTGGGAGAGGTCCTACAAGCACTGGTGGGGAAAAATGTCCTCTCTGCAGTCACTGTTTTGGGTTTATTTTCCCCTTGGAGTGTTTGTGTGGTTTGTGTGCATGTCTCAGAGTGCCCTCCTTTGGCCAGAGCCAGGCTGCTGCACCCAAATTTCTCTCTCCCCAGCACAACCGAGGGAGGTGGTGGATGCACAACTAGGGAGGTTACCCTTCCCACGTGGGAGAAGCCTGGGAGCTGCACAGGCTCTGCACAGCAGGGCACACTGCAGAGCTGTCTGCACTTCGCAGGCTCCTTCTGCTCCTGCAGAGCTGAAATCCCTCTGGCTGGGGCACAGTCACCAAGTCAGGCACAGGAAGAACAGAGTCATGAAGGTTGGGAGACACCTCCAAGATCATCAAAGCCAACCATCAACCCTCTCACCACCATGCCAGGAAACCATGGCCCTAAGGACCCTATCTAGTTGGGGTTTAAACACCTCCAGGGATGGTGGCTCCGTGGAGATAGTCAGCTGGAAGGTCTTGGTGGGACCAGGTGAATCATCATGTGGGATTATCCAAGGCAGCTGTAGACAGTCAAGGGGAGTCCTGATCTCTCCCATGCTGCCTGAATCCCTGGGATGGGCATGGAGTGTGCTTAGAGCATATGGATATGTACAAAAAGCAAGCAGGGATGTGAGGGGGATGGAAAACTCCAGCCTGAGATTGTCTTACTGCAGGATGAGAGGATCCATCACCAAAGAGCTGGTCAGGAATGACAGGATCCAAAATTCAGTGGCACCAGTGCCCAAACCTTGTGGGCAGCCCAGGTGCCAGGTGTAACCTGTGCTTCAGTCCCTGCCTTGGGTTTATTTAGGCTGTGAAGATGTCTCTTGGGTTGTGTTTTTGAGCCATGCCTGCTCCAGCAGGTTCCTGGGTGGGAGGAGAAATACTCAGCAAGGAGGTAGAAAACCATCACCAGGGCTTTGGGCAGTGGTGAGAGAAGGCAGAGGCCATGCTGGTGGTGGTTCACATCTCTTCAGCTCCCTCTGCTTCATCATCTCTTAACACCTGCAGAAGTTAACCCAGGGAGAAAGGTCACTGGGACCAAACTTCTCAGCTGTGAGTTGCTTGGATGAACAACTGCTTTCTGCCAGGGGCAGACACACACCTAAAAACCAATCATATTTTTGCCTTTTGGGTTGTCTTTGAGTAATGCAGGCAAGTGACAGCCCAAGGTAGTCCATGGTCACCTGCTGGCCCCAAGAAAAGGGTTTTCCTTCCAGCCCTATCTTCCAGGCACAGGTCTGGAAGGAAAAGGGCAGAAGGAGTGGGATGTGCTCCAAATTGGAGCTGAGGGATGGGGCCAGGCATGGGTGTTTTCCATCACACAGGATTACAGCAGCAGCCAAGCTCCCTAGGCACTAGCTGGGGGAACTACCATGAGCAAAGGAACCTTTGTGCCATAGCAATGTGGTTTCCAACACTGGAATAATCTGGTTTAACATACATTTAATCTCAGCTCCCCAGCTGCAGACTGCAGCCTGTGGCATGCATCCCCCTGGGGGTTTTGCTGGATTAAAGGGAAGAGGATTGAGCTTTTTTTTTGGAGGGGAAGGGGAATACATCAGCCAGTTAACTGCCCACCACATACTTCCTCTGCTCCAGGTCCCACACATGTGGAACCAAAGATCATGGGAGGAGGTTTGCTACCCACTTCTTCTGCAGAGGAGAGGTTCCCACTGCAGCAAGGATTCATGGAAGGAAAAAATACATATAAATATATCTATATGTTTATGTTCCTTATAGTGAAACCTTCCAGATGGGTCTGCATTCGGTGGAAATCAACTGAGAGCCCTAACTACTGGAACACATGGTCCCATTAACAGGTCTGGGTAGTTGAAGTCTTGTTGGCTTTTAGGCTGCTTTTCCCAGAGAGGGGTGGGAAAAGCTGGGAAAGTATTTTGTGATGCTTGCTGCATCCTCATTCAGTAACAGGTCTGTGGCCAGAAAATCAGGTTTCTGGAAGACAGGAGGCTTGAGTTGACTCCCACCCACTGAAGTCACCGTGAGAGACTGGAGCTCAGCCCAAGCCCTGTCTCCTTGTTGCTATGGAGGCACTGCTGGCTCCTGCTTCCAGCCAGGAGAAGCAGGTTTCTTCATGACCTGGACCAAAGGTTAAGATGATCCCTAGCTGGTTTCTTGGTCTAAAGGTCAGATAGGCTTTGGCTTTCCAAAATCTGCCCAGGGAGTGCCCTATAGCATGGGAGAGGCAAACCAGAGATCCCTTTCTGAGGCTCAGCTAAGCAAGAACCTTTCCCTTTCCCAAAGCTGATATTGAAAGCACTCCCAACCACTTGCAGGCAAACCTTCCTGCTAATCAGAATGACCTCTCTGGAAATGGCTTGAATGTTTGGTTGATGCCTGGGCTTTTTCCTTGCAAGCTTTTGCATCTGCTCCTCAGGCTGCATTCCTGAAACCCAGCCCCAAAGGAAGCAGGAGGCTGGCAAGGGGAGGTTTGCACTGCAGAGCTTTGCAGGCTGCAGAGCAGCATCCAGGAGTGGGGATCTGACTTCTAAAAAATTTAAGTGCAAATGCATTTTGGACTCCATGCTGATTAGTGTCAGGTCTAACAGACACTCAGGAATCTGCTGCAGCGTTTTGAAGCTCAGCTGAAACCCAGTTTGCAAAGAACAGGTCTGGCTGTGGAGTTACCTAACCCTTTCCTCCCCAGAAAAAGAAACAAACAAACCAAAAACCCCAAACAAAACCCCCAAGCTTCTGCAGAACAAGGGAGCTGCAGAGACAGAACTTAGATACAGAGCAAGGAGACAGACAAAGGGGTGAGTGTGGAGATGCCTTTAGCTTATTATCCCTTCCCAGATGCTCAGGATGGTCTCTGGGCTTCATCTCTTCTTTCTCAGTCTCTGCTGGGATTGGGTTTGTTTGCCTGAACTGTAGATTTGCAGGGAATTTGTGTGGCTGCTGTGAAAGCTTCCTCTGCTGGCAGTGTGGAAAGGCAGAGGCTGCTGGTGAGGTGGGAGATGGGAGGGCTGGGGATGAGTGGTGTGCACACCCTGAGGCCATGAGGAGGGACAGTGGTTGCAATGGAGAAGATTTGTCTTCTCTCCTCTCTTGCAGCAGGCTTTCACTCTAATTCCTTCCTGGCAGTGCCACCAGAGTCCCTGAGCATAGAGGAAAACATCCCAGATCATCTCAATTCCTTTGGGGATGCAGCCCAGGACAACGTCAGCATCTCAGGAGTTGGGCTACCTGCACTCAGGCTTTGATGCAGAGGTTCTGAGCACTTGCTTTTCCCTCACTTGTGGACCACAGAGGCTCTGAAATCAAGGCAGTAATCTGATGGGAAAGAGGAAACTTTCCTCCCAGGGCTCTGAGCTGTCCTTTAGAAATTGGGTAGCAGCCTTGTTTTGGAGGCAGCAGGTGCTGCAGGGTCAGGGCAAACCCCACCCAAGAGCAAATTGCTAATTTTCTCTGGCTGGGGTGAGCCAAGAGGAGAGGAAAAGAAATGGCTGGAAAGGTGAGAAGGAAAAAGGTGCCATGGTTATATACCCAGCAGTGGGAGAAGCTCTGCCCCAGACACAGAGGTTCTGCCTCTCAACTCCTGCATCTCTCAGTAAGCTCCCTCCTTAAATATAAGGATGCAAGACAAAGACAGTCCTGCTGCTGATGGTGTCTCCTCCTCTTTCTCCTTCCCTAGAAAGAGAGGAGATGGATGGGAGGGAGTACAGGGAGGTGTTCTTGGTGGAGTAAAGAGAGGAGGAGACTTCCAAGAGGGTGTAGGAGTCTCTTCAGCATGGAGGGGGGCAGTTGGGCTAAAGAGGGAATCTGGGCTACAAAGAATGGGTCCCATAGGAAAATGCAGGATGGATGTTGCTGTTGCTGAAGGAGCTTTGAGGGCTGCAGGAGGTCCTGGGGCTGTCAGGGTGGACTCTGACTCTCTGGGGTTGCTCTGTGCCTGGCTGCAGTACTGCAAGCTTTGAGGTGTTCTGCAGACACAGGTGAAAGGTGAGGTGGTTGCCTTCTCTGGGAAGACCTAAGTTTTGCCTCTGTTGCCTTTTTAATTTCATTCTGTACTGGGTTCACAGCTCCTTCTAGCCCTGGTCTTCTGTCTGAGCTCAGGGTGGGAACAGCTTGAGGCACTGAACAACTCCTTTCCCCTCCACTGCTTTTGTGGAAGGGGAGAGAGGAAAGAGAAAGGCAGAAGCAAAATACCCAAACCCCAAGGGCTGGCAGGAGGTGGAGAGGATGTAAAGCCCAACTGTCTGTGCCAACCTCCAGCTCACCCACCCCAGGTACAGCCTGAAGTCTGCATTGAGCCAGCCTCCTGGCTCTGCTGGGATGGAGAGGGCCGGAACCTCCCTAAAAACAGGTTCAATGGTGTTTAGTTGGGGTTAGAAATCACTGCAAAGGCTCCATGGAGCTCAGCAGAAGGGCACTGTGTGGGCAGAGGGCACTGGGAAAGTGTGAGTCACAGCTGGGTCCTCTGCTGGGGGGTTAGAATATCCCAGGGCCAGGGACACCCCCAAATTTCACATGAGAACATTGATGTGGTGTTGCCTGGATATGCTGGGGCTTGGGATGTTGTGTGGATTCTCAGGTTTGCAAAGGGTTAATCCAAAAAGAAAAACCACAAACCAACAAACCACCACGGAAAAAAACCACCCCAAATCTCTTCTCTTTCTCTCCCCTCCTTCCCTTCTCCCTTCTCCTCTCTTTCCCAGGTGGTGTTTATAGCCACAGGAGGGAGCTCAACTCCAGCTATGGGAGCCTTGGCTTGACTTCAGATCCAGAGCCTCTTCAACTCTCACTTTCCCTCTCAGCTGGTCCCTGTTATGTCCAGGATCTGGCACCTGCTTGACATTTACTTTGAGTTCCAGAGGACCAGAGACCTAGGATGAGGAGCATTGGATCTGCCCTGAACCTGCTTTTGGTATCACCCCTCTATTTCGTGTGGACTGTGGTCGCTCTGGACCTGGCCCAAACTCCTTGCACCACTTTGGTCCAGGGGAAATTCTTTGGCTATTTCTCCTCCTTTGCTGTCTTCCCATTGAACTCCTCTCTCTGCTCTTGGATTATCCAGAACCCTGACCCTCGGAGGTACACTTTGTACATGAAGATCCTCAAACCTACTGGCATATGTGAGCACCAGCACATCCGTACCTACCAGTTTGACTCCTTCCTGGAGTCCACCCGCACCTACCTGGGCATGGAGAGCTTTGATGATGTCTTGAAGCTCTGTGATGGATCTACTCGTTATGCCTTTCTCCAGTCCAACAAACAGTTCCTCCAGATGAAGCAAACTGCTCCCCCAGGGGTAGAGAGCTGGCCAGTGAGGTGGAAGCCCACAAAAGCTCAGGAGAGAGATTTCTCGGTGGAATACCTCGTGGTGGGCAACAGGAACCCTAGCAAAGCTGCTTGTCAGATGCTCTGCAAGTGGTTGGATGCCTGCTTGGCCATCAGCAGCAGCTCCCACCCCTGTGGCATTATGCAGACCCCCTGCTCTTGCTCAGGAGGGGAGGTCCTAGACCAAGCCAGTGAGATCCTGGGGTTCACAAGGAAGAAAGAAGATTGTTATAAGGATGGAATTTACCTGGAGAACTGCCTGAGCAGCCCCAAGGACAGCAGTGGAGTGGAGCTCCTGGGTGAGTGGAAGGTGGCTGGGGATTTTGGGGAGGGAGAGCTGGTTGGGGTCTCCTTTCTTGGGTCCCCATCACCTCTGTGCCTGAGTCTGCAGATGCCTGGCATGAAAACCTTGTTGTCTAATGGAGAGGGAGTGCTGGTAAGCCTCGGTGGCTCCTTCTGACCCTGCCACTGGCATTGCTTCTCCTAGAGATCTCCAAAATGGTTTCATTCATTCCCAGAGCTTGTGTCTTGCTTGGTTTACTTCTGCAGCCTGAGAGGCACTGGGGGGAGAGGCTTACCTGAGGGTGAGCAGGTTTCTCACATAATTACAGGTGTGCTAGAAAAGGCAGGATCCAAGCTCCATCCTGAGGCAGGCTGCACTCAGCAGCCCTATCAACCATTTTCATTTAGGGGGAAAAAAGAGAACCCAAACAACTTAATGCTCAGGTCTGGTTTGAGGGAATGGCAGCAGATTCTAAACCTCATTTTCCTCCTCAGAGGCTTTCAGAAAGAGAACTCATCACACTGCTTCTCTAAGGTTACTTGGTGCCTTTGCTGGAACTCGTTCCTCAGTGTTTTGGTGAGGATCTTGATTGTGGTATGGGCTGGAAAAGGACTAGGGAGGTGGAAAAGGCATGAAAAAAAGGGCTATGAATTAGGGTGAGGTGCTCCTGAGGTCTGAGTTGGTCTAGGGAAGTGTTTCTCCCAGACAGCCCATGTGGTTGGTGGTATGGTGCCATAAAAGCAGAAAGGGATGGAGGGGCTGGAAAGTGAATCCTTTCTTTCAGTGCCTGTGTCAGCTCTGCTCTGATGTGTTTCTTTTCAGCTCCCATCCCACCTGCCAGCAGGAAAGTTATGTAAAGCAGAGGTGTGATGATGCTAAATAGGAAATCTGGGTGGTAGGGATGAGAGCCTCCAGCTCAGGGAGGTTCAGAGCCATTCCTGACCTCCATCCTAGGGTCTCAGCTTCTTCAGGGGCTGGATTGAGATGTCTTCTGCCACTGGGAATAAGTTGGCATCTCTCTGGGCCTGAACTTTTGGGGGTCCTGCCTGTTTTTTTCAGGCCACCCCCAAGCAGAGGGGAATTTCTCAAGGCAGGGAGAAGGAGGCTAAGGTTGCTTGCAGTAGGAAGGAGGTCACTAGGCACAGGTCCAAGCTTTGCAGCATGATTCTCTTGCAGACCACAGTCTGCTGTTAGCTGAGAGATTAGGATATGATCAGCTCCTAGTGCTTTCCTCAGTGTATTTTGGGGGAGATTTTGTTTCTCACTGCTCTGTGGATCAATACCTGAAGGCACACAGTGGAGCCATAAATCCTCCAGCTCAGTTCTTCAGCAGTGCCTTCCTCCCTGGCTCTGAGCACACAGCACTATTCCCTCTCCAGATTCTTTGCCATGCCCTTTCCTCCAGGGCTGTGGACATCATGATGCTGTTGGTTATCTTCTCAAAGTGTTGGAAGCTTCCTTCATCAGCCATGTGTCATGGCTTGAGTTTGCTGCTTGGATGATGGATGCATCCAGGCCAAGCACCCTGACCTTTCTCCTTGCAACCAGAGGTGAAACTGGACATCAGATTTCCAGCAAATCCTGAAGCATTCAAGCTTCAGATTGAAGATCTTTCCTAGTCCACCTTGAGTGCTCAAATATTCTCAGAGAAATAAATATGAAAGAGGCTCAAAAGGGCCTGATTCAAAATCCTTCTGGGATGTCCAATCTTGGTAGAGAGGGTGGATCATTGTTTTTTTTTCTTGCTGGCTGCTCACCTCTGCTCCATACTGAAGCTAAAGAATTAGCATCTTCACTGCCATCAATGTTGAAGCAATGCCTGCAGCCTGCCCAGCTTCTCCAGGTGCTGCTCTCTCTGCCACTGTCTCTCTTGTCACTTTTGTAAAGGCTTGGGGAGGATGATGGAGGTGAGATCTAATCTGGACAAGGAGTCAGCCATCCCTTAACAGCATTTTGGAGGTGGGATATTTAATGCACCTCTCCTATAAGGAAGGTGTTTCTGCAAGGGCATGTAGTGATAGGACAAGGAGTAATGGCTTCAAATTGAAAGAGATTAGATTAGATATTGGGAAGAAGTTCTTCACTGTGAGAAAGGGGAGGCCCTGGACCAGGGAAGCTGTGACTGTTCCATCCCTGGCAGTGTTTAAGGCCAGGTTGGTTGGGGTTTGGAGCAGCCTGAACCAGTGGAAGGTGTCACTGCCCATGGCAGAGGGTTTGGACCTTGATGATCTTTCAAGTCCCTTCCAACCTAACCCATTCTATGATTTTATGATAGCAGGGAGAAGTAGACATGAATATCAGAGTCCTGGGGTCCTCCCAAGTGGCAGAGCAGAGATTTCCTCTGCCTCTGCTGCTGTTTCAGCACTGAATCCACTCCTGCCTGAGTCTGTATGGAGATGCCCTATGTGGGAGCTGGGGTGGGAGGAAGGAAAGAAGGAAGGAAGAAAACCAAAAGAAACCAAGTCATCAGTTCCATTGTGAGCTCAACAAGCTTGTGGACATGACCACAATACAAAACCATCAGCAATTACTGCCTGAATGTGCTATTGTTGTAGCAGGGAGGCTAAAGATGGAATTTACATCCAGTTGCTGAGGGAGTTTCACAGGCAACTACTCCCATTATTGCTAGGAGGA
This sequence comes from Galbula dea, assembly GCA_013399015.1. Classification (NCBI taxonomy): domain Eukaryota; kingdom Metazoa; phylum Chordata; class Aves; order Piciformes; family Galbulidae; genus Galbula; species Galbula dea. The sequence continues at coordinate 263,976 of VWZX01002526.1, read as the reverse complement.
GACTTTTATGGGTAAATTAATGAGTGGCAGCCTGGTGAATGGCTCAGCTTTCCAGTTAGGTGTTCTTTGTTCAATTTGCCACTGCTTAACATCTTCTCCCAGTCATGACCCAGAGCAGCTGTCCCTAAAATGTTTCCTGTGGCAGTACAGGGTGAAATTGAGATGCAGGGTAAGACAGACACCAGCAGGCTGATCACATCTGCAGTGCAGGTTTACAACTGGAGCTGCTAAGTAGGAGAATGAGGATGCTAAAGAGTCAGAAGGGAAGGTGCACAGAGGCACTCATGGCCCTTTTCATCCTCTAGCCCCTGAATATCTAATGCATGAAGGTGATAGGCTGAGAAAGGAAAGAGAAAAATCACAATCATTCCAAAAAGGAATTGGATCCATGCTGTTTCCAGGTGTTTGAGGACCCTTTGAGGTTCCTGGGCTCTGTAGGTTTCCCTGGAGCTGAGCTCTCTGATCTGGTGGATCCTGTGGCTCATGATGGGTGTAGCCTTGGGGTTTCTCCTAAGCTTCTTTGAAAGGGAGTCTTCCCTTACTGAGTGATGGTTTCCTCTGTCCAGATGCAGCTCTGGGTGATACTGGGTGAAGCCAGGTCTTAGCAGAGATGGTGCCCAGTCCAGCTGCCTTAGAGCTCTAAGAAACAGCAGATCCAAGAGGGGAGAAAGGCTCTGATCCTGGCCTAACAGCCTGGGAACAGAGGCTTAGCAGGATTGAGAGTTTACCCATGAGTACTTGAAGCATGGCCATGGGTGCTTGAAGTTATGCTGGGAAGAGCAGAGTTCATACCTCTTCCAGAGCATCACCAGCACCTTTGCAGCTCACATCTTCTCCCATATTTTCCTTCTCCCATTCTGATAATCAGGGGCATTTTGCAACCTCTCTGGGTGTTGATTCTGTCTCCTGTGAGCCTGTCAGCCCCCAAAACAGTCCTGAAATAAGCTTGGGCTAAAGAGATTAGAAAAACTGGGTTTAGATTCTCAGCAGGTATCATTTAGTGTGGCTCTGTGACACTTGAACCTGCACTGGCTTCAGCAACTGAGTGTCCTTGGGGTGGCTCTGCCAATGTCACCTCCAGCTGGTGACTCTCCACCTGCTACACTCAGCTCTTGCACTCACTGCAGGCAGCAATCTGATACAGGTATCCTACATTTCAGCCTTCCAGACAGCCAGGCTAGGAAAGAACATCCTTTAGCAGGTCATCAGAAGTGCAGATCTGTTGAGTTTAAATAGATTTCTTTTGCTTCCCTGGCTCTAGTTTTGATAGAGCAATAATTGCCACACACCTCATTAAGCTGAATGCTCTCAATAGGGCTTGAGTGGTCCATGTCATTAAACAAACACTTACTGGATTGGGATATTCTCACTATTCAGAACAAATAAAGAAGGGACCTGAAGGGTTGAAAGCTGAAATTTCAACCTCCTGAAGAAACTAGGCTGCCCTGGCAGGGTGGCTGCTTTGTCCTATTACTTCTGGAGCAGTTTGAGCTGTATCCTCCAGGCAACACCTGGACTTTGAGCTTCATGAACACCAGCAGCAGTGGGGAACAGGCCCAGAGAGAGGTTGGTCTGGATTCCTGTAAGTGCTGTCACAGTTTGTGTGCATGGAGATGATATTAGCAGCAGGTACATGTGGGTAAGAGGTTTGGCAGGGTCCTAAAGCACAGAGATGACATTACCATCAACTAGAAGAGAGTCTGATCCCTCCCTGTGTCCTAGGGCAGCAATAAAATCACTGGTGCAGCTCCTTGGCTTTGTCACCTTGCCTGCAGGAAGAGAAGGATGTCCTAATCTCTGGCAGCCTTGATGGCTGGGGTTTTGTTTCTGGATGGAAGTTAACACTTGGATGTCTTTGTGTTGAAGGTGCCCAAACCAGAGGAAGGCAGTGAAGTTCAGCTTGTGATGCTTGAAAGCAGGAGAAACAGCTAAGACCATGGGTGTTTTCTCTTCTTCCTTCCACTGGGCTTGCTCCTGAATCTGAAGGACCAAGATGCAGGCTCCTGGGCCCTTGGATCTGGTTGATACCCTGGGTCTGGTGCAGAAAAGGGACCTAGACAGTGTTCCTCCTTCAGGATCTACTGGAGGCTAGGGTAGGATGTGGAGTCCAGCACCAACATCATCCTGCTGAGGTGATTGTGATGTTTTCATCATGACCCAGCACTGCAGTATCTAAATTGGGCTGACCACCTTCCTCACAGGAATGAGCTGCTCAGCTTTGTTAACCTGCCCAGATTCTCCTCTCCCTGTGTCTAGAGTCTAAATTCTGGAGGTACCTTCTTTAATTGGCCTGAAATTGAGCTAGCTGCAGGGCTTTAGGGTCAGCCAAGACCATCAGGGGGTGGCATGACCTCAGAGCAGTAACATTTATAACAGGGAGCAGCAGAGGAGATGCTCAGAAACACAGTCTGGCTTGCCAGGGGAGTACTTGCTGAAGAAGAGAAGATACAGGGACCAGGATAGTCCCCTGGTAATTAGAGAGAGGTATTTAAAGAGATTGCTTTTCATGCTTCTGTGCTTTTGGGTCATGGAGGAGATCTGGAAGTCCTTTTGGGGAGCTCAGCCACCTGCTCCACAGAGCCAGCATAGCTGAGGAGCTGTCAAGGAGAACAACAGACCTGAGGGGAAAGCCAGGATAGATCCCACCAGCTGGCAGGACAGGGATGGCTTTTCTTGCTCTCAACAGCTCTTGAGCAACCTCCATCTCACTCCAACCTCCCTTCAGGTAGTTGTAGAGTGTGAGGTCTCCCCTGAGCCCCCTGTTCCTGAGGCCACTCACCAGCTTTGTTGCCTTTCTCTGCACCTCTAGAGAACCTCTGCACCTCTAGAGAACCTCTGCACCTCTAGAGAACCTCTGCACCTCTAGATAGGGTCCCAAAACTGAAGCCAGTAGTCAAGGTGCAGCCTAACCAGTGCCCAGCACAAGGGGACAGAGCAGCCTCAGCTCCTGGGACTCTTGTGCCCTTTTCTGCCTCCTCAGGACCATTGCCCTGAGGAACTCCTCACTTCAAAGAGACAACACTAACCAAACCAACAGCTTTGTCTTCCTCACATTTGAACTACAACTCTACCTATTCACCTTCACCCTGGCTTCTTCCCTCCATGCCTTTCTCCACCCTGCCCCTCTCCCTGCAAAAGGACATCAGACATCAGCAGGGGAAATTCATTCCTTCAGCAATTAAATAATTGAATGTTCCTCTAGCCACAGGAACTATCTCCTGCCTTTCTTCTGCTTTACCACTTCTTCTCCCCTTCTTCTTTCTTCATCCCTCTGGTGAGGTAAGGCTGCCATTCTTGAAAGCCATTTGAAATATTCATGTTTTAATTAACAGGCTTTATTGCATGAACTCAGTGGAAGATAATAAAAAGACTGCCTGAGGCACAACACAGTTTTACTTCTTTTTGGGGGGGGTTGTTTGTTCTTGAAAGGGGACTAAGAAGTAAAAAGCCTAATGTGTTTCCTCAACAAATAGTTGAAAGACACAGAAAGATGGCAGCCATGGGTCACTTAGCCAGAGGGTTCTCCATAACCCATCTGCTCCTCAGAACTGCTTTGGGAAGTGGCTCTCAAAGTGAGCAGCGTGGTGTAAATCCTCAGGTCTCTTGCAGGGACTGCTTCACAGAGTCACAGACTGGGAGGTGTTGGAAGGGACCTCTGCAGATCATCCAGTCCAACCCCCCTGCTCCAGCAGGGCACCCACAGCAGCTTGTCCAGGGTCACCTCCAGCTGCCTTGGGAATCTCTCTACACAAGGAGACTCCACAGCCTCTCTGCAAAGCCTGGGCCAGGGCTCCAACACCCTCACACCAAACAAGCTTCTCCTCCTGCTCAGCTGCAACCTCCTGGCTTCCAGTGTGTGCCCAGTGCCCCTTGGGCTGTCCCTGGGCACCACTCAGCAGGGCCTGGCCCCAGCCTCTTGCCCACAGCCTTCAGCTCTTGCTCAGCATTGAGCAGCTCCCTTCTGGGGCTGCTCTTCTCCAGGCTCAGCAGCCCCAGGGCTCTCAGCCTTTCCTCCTGCCAGAGATGCTCCAGTGCCCTCAGCATCTTCCCAGCCTCCACTGGACTCTCTCCAGCAGTTCCTTGGCTCTCTGGAACTGGGGAGCCCAGACCTGGAGGCAGGACTCCAGCTGTGGCCTGACTAGGGCAGAGTAGAGGGGGAGGAGACCCTCCCTTGCCCTGCTGCTCACACTCTTCTTGATGCCCCCCAGGAGACCATTGGCCTCCTGGGCCATAAGGGCACATTTCTGCCTCATGGTGGCCTTGTTGTTCACCAGCACTCTCAGCTCCTTCTCCATGGAGCTGCTTTCCAGCAGGTCAGCCCCTAATCTCTTCTGCTCTATAAGGTAATTCCTCCCCAGGAGCAGGACTCTACACTTGCTCTTATTGAACTTCATGAGGTTCCTCTCCACTCAACTCTCAGCTTCTCCAGGTCTTGCTGTGTGGCAGCACAGCCTAATGGTGTCAGCCATTCCACCCAGTGCTCTATCATCACCTCCAGCCCTTCATCCAGACCCTTGATGGAGATGTTGAACAAATACTTTTGGAAGAGGCTCTGCAATGGGGAGAGGAGAGCAGTGATTTGCACCCAGAGGATGCAAGGGTAGGAGATGGAAGCAAAGCTGCAGCAACCAGGAACACTTCAGGGCTGTGCTTAGGGCTGAAAGCAATCTGTTGCTGAACCTGGGAGTGGAATGTGCTGGCTTTCATTTGGATGTTGGGGTTTTTTCTTGACAAAATAGAAGAGAAGGAAGGTTTGGATCAGTCTCTTTCCCCAGTAGTGTTGGGCTGAACAAACCCCAAATATTGATTGCACTTTCCTGCTGTGGGTTTTGCTTTGCTGGAAGACAAACAAGCTGATAGAATGCATGAAGTTGAGAAACATCTGGGACTGCCAGCTATGTGTTTTTGGCTTTTTTTCTTCTGCCAAGAAAAGGAGAAAAATACTGTAAGCTGCAGCTTCATTCTATGTGGGTGTTTTCTTATGGTGCAGCATGCTGAAATTAGGTTGGTATTCTGAGTGTGTCATCTGTGCTGCCTGCCAGGAGCCTCTCCACTCAGTTGAGCTGTGGTCTGGTGTTGGGGGATGCTGACCTAAAGAGGCTGGACCAGAACCTCATAGAGATGAAACCCCCCAGGGAGGAACTGGTGCTTTGTTCCTACCTCTACTCCCAACCTTGAAGAAGTTAAGGCACTTGTGCACATGGTGCACTTCAGCTTGAGTTTATGCTCCTAGCCTTTTCTGTCTTCATTCTGACTCAGATCTGGAGAGCAACTGGCACTTTCCTAGAAAACAGATGGACCATGCCTAGCACCAGCACTCCCTGAGCTGTGAGGATAGCTCTGGGTAGAACTGGATCTAAATAAGCCTAAGAATTAATAAACACTGCAGTGGTAGCTATGGCTAAGGTTTGGTTGTGGAGTTAACTTCTCTCCCAGGGTCACACCCTTGCACTGGGGCTCCTTGGTATCTAGAAAGAGAGGAATTATCCAGGATTAAAGGAAGCAAAGAGGTGATGCAGACACCCAAAGTAGATATCCAGGGCTTCAGTGATCATTTATCTCATGCCCTAGGGATGTCTCTACCCATCACTTTGATTACTCCATTTGCTCTCTCCCCAGTACTCAGGTTTGTTCCTCCTAAAGCAAGAATGTGATAGAGGTCACCACCAGCTGCCAAGGTGCAAAGATGGGGTCCCTCTGCTGAGCTGAGCTGAAGGGCTCTGGGTTTACACCAGAATGAACAAGCAGACAGGTAGACTGGTCATAATAACAGATTGTCTGGTGGAGAAGTCTCCATTCTGTCTTCTGAAGGTGCAGGCACCTCTGTTAGGTTCCATTTGGGGAGGTGGAAATGCTGGACTCTTCTTGCTTGTGTGCTGCCTGGTCATGGTTGGGGCATCTGCAGCTTCTGTTGGAGTGAGATGGGGGTGAGCAAACCAAGGTTATTACCAGCTGAAGGATCCAGACTCTTGTGCATCAGCAGAGATGGAGGTGGTTTAGCAAAGTCCAGAGGCAAAGCTGGGCAATCTCATAGGAGAGACTCATAAGCAAGTCCAGAGGGAAAATCCACCCTCAGTGCTTGCAAAACTTTACTGGCAGCACTGGGAGAGGAAGAAAAGCTCAGATTTGGGCAGGTCATAGGCAAGCAGGAATTCAGGAGCCAGCACATATGTCTTAGGAGGTGCCACTGCATCACAGATCTCAAGTACAAATGAGGAGTGGGTTATTAAAGAGAGATACAGGAGCCATCTCTGACCAAGGCAGTTTTCAGCTGGAGGAGGGGTTGAAAATAGGTTTTCTTCTGCCCCCACCCCCTCCTTTTCCTCCAGGTTTCTCCTCTGCTAGAGATGGTTTGGGTCCCAAAGGAGCTTCTCTGCTCTTTTGCTGTTGAAGACCTTGTCCCATGGATGTGCAAGAGATTTCCTGGGGATACCAGGAAGGGCCAAGGCTAGAAGCAGGGAGCCAACCCTGCCTGGCTTCCCTCTGCTTGGCAAGCTTGCTTGTGCCCTAGTCCTTCAGCCTGAGCCTTACAGATTGTCCTGCTTGGATCCAAAATCACCAGGGAAGTTGCAAGAAACTTCACCTGGCATCTTCTTGGAGCTGCCAAGCCCTACATTCAACCATGGCAGCTGTGATGAGCTTCACACTACCCTGCTGTCTGCTTTTGTCTTGATCCAGGATGGAGGAAGGTTAAATGTTGCCTTGCTGAAGCTTGTCACTAATGCTTTGTCTTGACAATGCAGTGCTGTGGCCACCAGATCTGGGGGGTGATGGGAGCAGATGGCACATTCTTGGCTGAAAACAAAGCTCTTCCTTCACTCAGGGTGTAAAGTGATGTTTGCTTCTCTGCAGGCTTCAGATCTGGCCCTGGCAAGTCATTCTTGGCCACTTTAGGATGTTCAATGGGAGGTTTTGCTCCTGTGTGCAGCTCAGTGCCATGAGGCAGGGGCTGTAGGGGTTGGATGGCACAGGGAGTTGGTCATAGATGTTCATGCAGATGTTCTGCATCAGCCTGAGTGACCTGACCCTAAACTTCCTTGGACTTTAAGGAGATGAACTTGGCAGCTGGCCACTCAGTCTGGAAGATTTCCACCTCCTGGTGACCTGGGAGTAGCTGGGGTTTATTTAGAGGTCATCTGAAGAGGGAGCCCTGGCTTTCTAGCATTGCAAGGGCTCCAGAGGGGGAGTGCAACTCCTCACAGCATGGAGACACAGGGAAAGGGCAGGTGATGCATATGGTAATGCTGCAGAGGTAGCTCATGGTAGGCAGAGCAAAGTGTTTTGCAGTGGGTGCATGAAGCCAGGGTGATAAGAAGGGGTTAGGGTGCAGAGCCAGAGGGTGAAAGCAGGTGTGAGGCTGCACATTCATTTTGGGGGTCACCTTGTAAAGCTTGGAGACAACAGGAAGGGACTGAGCATTTCCCATGACCAACTGAGTTCAATGTGATTGTGGTCCCTCACATGACCTCCCAAATGCCACATCTCAGCCTAGGACAGAGCTTGCCCTTTTGTTAAGTGCAAGCACATCACAAAAAAGACTGAGTTTGTCAAATTGAATCAACACAGCAAGAAAAATACAACCATAAATCCCAGATCCCTGAAGTGACATTGAACTTCTGCAGTGTCCCCTTCAGTTGTCAGCATCCTGAGAAACCCCAACTTCTGCAAGCCTGGTCCTGTGTCACAGCTCATAAAGTCTCCTGGAGCAGAGGGTGAGCTCAGGTCATGGGGAAGGGTTGGAACTGGTTGGATTTCTTCCTCTCCAGGAGCTAGGGTGAATGGGAGCATGTGGCTTGTCCTCCCCTTTGCTTTCCTCTGCTACATGCTGGCCTGAAGGAGTCTTTGCCTTTGTGTCCTCATGTGGCCTGGTGGAATAATCAGCAAGGGGGAGGATGATGAGCCCAGGGAAGATCTGAGGTGCCACACAGTGCCAGGGAGACTTCTTCCTACTTCCAACCTGGAGGCTAAGCAGGGCTGGGGTGAGGGGGGAGAAGCAGTTGACTTTTGTTTCTGCTTGCTTGTGCTGTGTTTCTCCAAGCAGATGCTGCTCTTGCTCTGGGAGACACAGGCAACCAGAAGCTGAGTGTTGGAGCTAGGGCTCTGCAAAGGCAGCAGCTCCAAGGCCACCACTGGTGGGACCTGGCCTCCATCCCCCTAAGGGAGGACTGCCCAAATTCCATCCCTCCCAGTGCCTCTCCCTGGTCCTGCTGCAATCACAACACATATTGATTTCTCCTAGCTAGTGAATAACTAAGTGTTCCCACAACAGCTCCATCCCTGCTCTGGTTTCTGCTTATGCCTGTTGGGTGAGGACCCTGGCAAAGGAAACACCCACAGGCAGCTTGGACAACCCTGGCTACCTGCTGCAGGGTCACCCCTTCCCAAATACATCTGTTTGGGGGGTTTTTTTGCCACTTGCTGAGAGGTTCTGAAAGGTGACACAGGAGAAGCTTCCCTTCTTTCCCATTAAATCCTTGCTAGAGGACTGTCACTACTCCAGAGTATTAGCTGCTGAGCTTAACAAAGGAGTTATTTGCAAACTGCATGTTGGGAGGAGATTAAACCTGACATCTCAGCTACAGAGCCTTCCCCAGGCAAGGAGAATAGACAGACCTGAAATAGTTTTCCCTCCTTCTCTGGCTGCTGGAGGAAAGACTTTCCCCTGAGTTATTGGGTTTGGACCCACAGACACTCACTAGACAATCTCTCCCTGGTCAGCAAGGTGCCTTGGTGTTCATCTTTCACCAGTCATGGTCTGGTCATCAGGTGGAGACTGGGCTCTGCCTGTTGGAGGAAGCCTTTCTGAGCTGCAGTGTTACAACAGCAAAGGGCTGGTGCTGTCTGACTGCCTTCCCATGCTTCACAACAAGTGATGGCTAAAGACAAGTGAAGGAGCTCCAGCCAAGGAGGTTTCACAAGCCATGTGTTTGAAGATGTCTCTTGACTGACCTTTTTTGCAGCCTCCCCTTCCTCCTCCATCTCTCAACTCCAGCCAAGCTTGGGCATAGATCTGGGCAGGGTGATAGCCACTTGGTCCACAGAGGGTAACCTTTGCCTTCCCTCTCCTGCCAGCTGAACCCTTTCCCCTTTCAAGGCAGCCTCAGCTCAACCATCACCTTACTGGACCTGTCACTCAGGCATTTAACATCTGGAATATCTGCCCCAAGACAGAGGAGCAAAAAATCCCAAACATCTTCAACTGGAGTGAAGTGTGGTGGCCCAGATTCCTCCCTCTTTGGACAGGCTGGACAGGGGAAGGAGGAATGTGATCAGAAGACTCTTCTGCTTTATTTTTAAGCCTGTATCTGTCTACATAGATGTATTTCCTAGCAAATATAGGCATGACTTCAAGGGGTGGAAGACAGGATTAGCAGAGAAGGGCAAGGAACCTAAGTCCCACCTCCTTCTGATGCAGTGCCTTTACAAACAACACCCAGTTGTACTTCCAGAAGGACATCATTAGACAAGTGTTTTCCCTCCAGACCCTGACAAAAACTCCACATTTGCATTTAAAGAAGAGTTTCTGCTACCAAACTGAGGCATGTTACAGAATAGCTGCACAGAGATAAAGATTCCTTGAAGAGAGAGGAGGGGTAGGGGGGGAGCTTAACCTCATTGAAAGCCTAACTCACCTCCTGTGTGCTGCCAGCAGAGGAGAGGTTATTTATGCATTCAAGAGTGTGCCCAGTGAGACATAATCTAGTGCTCTCAGGAGCCTCTGTTTGCTGGAGGGGGAATTAGGAGAATTAAAAATTACAAGGCCAGTCTAAATTGAAATATTACCCAGTGGGGGTAAATAATTCATGGGCAGAAGAATCCTTCTGAGTCCCCCATCCATCCATCCATCTCCCTCCACAGATGTCAAGAGGGACAACCTCTTGAAGGGATATTTGAAAGCCTCTGAGATGCTAGAACATAAGAAGTTCCACCTAAACATAAGGGAAAACTTCTTTCCCTTGGAGGGTGGCAGAACCCTGGCTCAGGTTGCCCAGGGAGGTGCTGGAGTCTCCATCTCAAGTGACATTCAAACCCCTCTGGAGGGGATCCTGGGCAACCTGACCTAGATGTCCCTCCTTTAGCAGGTGGGTTTGACCAGATGATCTCCAGAGGTCCCTTCTAATCCCTATTACTCTGTGATTCTGTGATTTTCCTGCTTTGCTTTGTAGCCATTGTAGATGGAGAGAAACTGTTTGTAGCTGCAGGTGTAATTTGTCAGGTGATGCTGCAATACTGCTGCAAGATGTCACCCTTTTCTTTGCCAGCTTGGCCACATTTAGGAATCCAGAAGTCACTCCCCATCAGGGACAAAAAGGAGCAGCCACTATCCTGATTTCTCTGGCTCTGCAAACTGCCATGAAAACTGTTTCCTGGAAGTCAGAGTTTAATTGTTGAGACAAGAAAAGGTTAACCACTTGAGGAGCAAGAGAAGAGCCACAGGAAAGACTGGTTGGACACCTAAGGATGCTTCAAGAACACTGGAGAAGGCAATGGGGAGAAAAGAAGAGAGGAAAAGAAGGAGGGAAAATAAAGCAGTGTTGGAAAGGAGGGGACAGAGCTCTGGCTACTGGGATTATTGCTTCTCATAGGAAACATAAAAGAGCTAAAGAAGGAAAATGCCATGCAGAGATCACACATTGTTTTTAAGGACAGGCCCCTAGACATGATCCCTGCTGGCTGAGCTGGAACCCAGCTCCCAATCAATCTCTCCTTCCTGAAATGTCACTAACCTGCACTTAAGTGCAATAAGACTTTGCAGGCTAATTGAAATTCTGAGCCAGAGTCAGGAGACATTTGCTTCAAGTAGTGTTTTAATTGTCTGCTCCCTAGGCTGGTAACAGAATATTTTGCCTCTTGCATTATTCAAGGAGACACAAGAGCTCAACCTTTCCCTTTAGGTTAGTGACTCTCCTGCCTTTGGGCTTCTGTTCTGTTCTTTATTTGGCCTCTGCTCACGCTTTTACCTGCCTGCATCCTCGTGAGCTTGCTCAGCCAAGGCTCAGGAAACCTCAACCAGCTTAGAGGCAGCATTTGGATTCCCCTCACTCCAAAAAAGACATTGAGGTGCTGGAGAGTGAATGACAAAGGGTCCTTCTCCTGGTAAAGAGCACAAGTCTTTTGGAGGAGTGGCTGAGGAGACTGGAGTTGGTTAATCTGGAGAAAAGGAAACCCAAGGGAGAGCTTCTCACCCTCTGCAGCTACCTGACCAGGAGGTCAGTCTGTTCTGCCAGCAACAAGCAGTGGGAAGAGAGGAAATGGCCTCAGGAGAGCTTTGGGATGGACATTAGGAATGATTTCTGTCCTGAAAGGATTGCCAAGCCCTGAGAAGTGGTCAAGTCACCATCCCTGAAGGGACTGAAAAGATGTGGAAATGTGGTGTTGAGGGCCATGGTTTAGTGGTGACCTGGCAGGGTTGGGTTAGTGGTTGGACTGGATGATCTGAAAGGTCTCTTCCAACCAAAAGGATTCTTTGATTCTATGAACCTCTAAGGAGGTCATCTGGTCTCCTTCTACAGTCAACAGAGAGAAATGGGCATTTCTAGGAGGGTATTCACTCTAAAAGTCATGGTGAAATAACCTGCACTTTTAAAGTGCTCATTTCCCTCCTGTAATCATGCTTAAGGGCTCAGACAGCCACATCTGTCCCACAGACCTCTAAAAAAAGCTGAGATGTTGTCCAGTCTGGCAATGCTTTGGGGGATAGGATGTGGTCTTGCAGGGAGCTCAGAATAGAGAACAAGCTGCTTTCCTCTTCCTTCCCTTTAAATCCTGCTCTGCAGGGAGAAGTGGCTCTCTTGAGGGTAGGAAATTGTACTTTATGTGTAATTGATTTGGAGTTCCTTAAACTCTATTCACCCATCAGTGCCCAAAAGGGACTATCCTCCAGGCTGGAGGGGTGGAAGCATGACTTCTGCTTGTTCTTAATGAGCTTTAGACTCAATCTCCTTAGTATGATGAACTCAGACTCTCTTTTTTTTTCCCCCTTTTCTTCCTTTTTTTGGATGGAACCTCACTGATTTCCCTCTCTCACTCACACACAGTCTCCTTTGAGAAGGTTTGGGAGGGGGAAGCTGAGGCAGAACAAGGGCTGATAACAATGTGGACTTTAACATACCCAGACAGACTTTTTTGGAGGGTGAAGCTCCTTCCTCTCATCTTTCTTCATAAATCATCTTAATTCTACCTGTTATGCTGAGCCCCCACCTTAAAAGACTGACATGAATGCTGTTAGCTGTCACCTCCCACAGCAGCAGACTCACCAACAGGCTCAGCCTCCAAATTTGGACCCTTTATTTTTCAATGCCTGAAGCCAGACCCCTTGAATACCTCCCACTCCCTAAGTTTCTTGCAGCTTTGGTGGCAAGAGATGCACTTCCACTCACCTTCAGGCTCCTTCAGCCCAGGAACAGTTTGTGGGAAGTACAGGGAGGACAATATTGGGCAGACATGGAGATACACAGATCCTTACTGTCTCCCAAGATGCTCTACCCAGGCCAGTCTGGGCTTTAGAGTGAATTTCAGGGTGTGCATGGATATGAGCTAGATCCAGGGCTGCAGGGCTGAGATGTTTGCTTTGGTGACACCTTCCACCTCTAGGAAGTGCTGGTGCAAAACCTCATGTTTGGATGTTAACTAAAACCACCTCATGGATGTGTTGTGGTCTATAGAAAGTCCATGAGCTGTGCTAGATCTATACTTGCTCCTACTAAACATCTTGGCCAGTAGATGTTGCTCTTGGCTCATGCTGATGTGCTCAGAAAAGATGGAGCCAACCTGAGGCATTTGGAAACCCTCTGAAGCCACTCAGTGCAGATCTGTCCCTCACCCACTGTCCTGATTTTGGCCATCATGGAACATCAGGGAAGCCCACAGAGAAAAATAAAGCACAAGAGAACTCCTCAGCCAGCAGCCACTTCTCATTAGGAGAGAAGATGTGGTTCATTGGTTCACTTTGTGCTGAGAATTGCTGGAGAAGCAGGCAACAGTTCTAGGGGAGGTGTTGGATTGTGCTAATCAGAAAGGAGATGTGGACAACTGCAGAGAGAGAAATGATGGGACTAAAACCTGCTGGAAAAAGCTGGAGTTAAACAGGTATTGTCCTGGGTAGGGGCTGGAGAGGCTGCAGCTCTCACTTGGAGCTGGGCACCATCATCCTTTTGTGCCATGTGGAACAGGTACCATGTGTGCCTGCTGGCTGCAGCTACAAGCTGTGGAGAAGAAGGTTGAACTTCTGAGGCTGTGTTGCTGTGGTTGGCCAGGTAGGATTTAGTCATGTTTCTAGTTTCATGGAGTGTTAGAGGAAAGCAAATCACCTGATGTATTGACTCTCCATCCTGAACAGTCCTGGTAATCAATGCTAACCCAACCACCTCTGGCTCCTCTGAATCTGGAGAGGTTCCAGAGCCAGCTGGAGGTGATCTTGGGCAACCTGCTCTAGGTGGCTCTGCAGTATTTAGGCACAGTCTAAAGCAAGCTCTTAGGATCAAGGACTGTCTGTGAGTCTTTTGCCTGTGGAGTGCCAGTGCCTGGGTAAATGCTGAACCCTTGTGGCATCTCCTCATCATCTGTGCTGATGTAGCCTCTCAATGCTGTGTCTTTCTTAAGCTGGACCTCAGACCAAGGGAGTATGAGGTTAGATTTGCCTGTAGGAAAGAATGGATTTAAGCAGGACAGACTTTGACCTCTGTTAGCTGGACATTCTGGGTATCAGAGGCTGAATCTGCAGACTCAGGGTTAGAAAATGCTTCTGAAGATGCTTCAGATGGCCAGGAGAGAAAAGGCTTTCTTTTAGTGGTCATAACAGGAGAAATTACAGAGACACCTCACCTGTAGCAAGGTAGCATGGCCACCCAGGCCATTCTACATCAACTCATCATGAAGAACAAAAGCTCAACTCCTATCTAGTTTTCAGGGTAAACCCCACAAGCTTGCTGCCTGCAGGACCAGATGAATTGGCATTTCCTTGTGTCACCTTGGGACACAACAAGGATGTGTGAGTAATCCCCCTCTCACCATTGATGGAAAAGGTGGTGACCTTGGGAAGAGATGTTGATGAAGCAGGCTGAGAATTGCTTTCATCATTCTAATCCAGAGCCTCTAAGGGATTTGGGAGTGAATTGCTGTGCCTGCAGTCTCTGTTTCACAATGCCCCAACTGCAACCTGCCAGGAAGGATGCTAATGACACAATGCAGCCTCCTCCACCTTAGCATTGATGTCAAAGGATCAATCATAACCCCTTGTGTTGCTCACAGTTGATGACATTGATTTCTTGTCCTGGACACTAAGGCATGCTGGCCACCATGTGGGCATCAGCCCAGATGCAGAACTGGTGCTGCTGGCTCCTTAAACTCTCAGGAAACCACCTTAGAAGCAGTTTTTCAGTTGGGAGCCTTTAATGGTTTGAACCTATCTCTGCCTTCTCCTTGGACTGTAGGTGGTGACCCTAACTGCCCATGGGCCACCCTGATGAAATCACTGGCACTGACTCCAGGAGCTTGCTGTATAACCCATCCCCTTCACTCATCTGCAGCCAGGATTCCTGAAGTAGATCTCCTCATACCTCAGCCTTCTCTTTCCTCCCTTAAACACTGTCAGACTGGAAAAGTGCCTTTGATTCATTTGAGCATCCACTAGTGCTCAGCTGCTAGTCAGAAGAGCAGAGCCTGAGAGCAGGCAGGGTGGAAATACTGACAGTTTAGCATCAAACAGATCAAAGAGACCAAGGAATTAAAGACTAACTTCAAGGTTTGGGATGCCAAAGACCTGACCTCCTACCAGCTGGCCCATTGTAACTGGTATCTCAGGGAAGAGAGAGAGATGTTTTGTGGCAGATGGCTGGTGATGGGATAGGAGGTGTTTCAGAGGCTCATAGCACACCTCAGGTGGCCTTCAGAGACCTGGGGAGAAGGTGGAAGTTGCTTTTCTCTGCAGGTGAGGATTGCATAGAGGGAAAGATTTGGCTCTGTGTACCTCTGCAAGGCAGACAGGATTAGCATCTTCTCACTGCCAGAGGAGTGGATCCAAGAGCTCTGTGAAGGAGATGCCACCAAAGGCACAAATCCTTGCTGCCACCTTGCTTTTTCCCCACCCTTCCTCAAAGGTGACCACAGACTGAGCACTTTCATGAGCTTTTCAACCTCCTCCATCCCCCTTTCAAGCCAAATCCTGATAATTGGCATCCTCATGTGTGAAGAGGATTTGGCTCTGAACATCAAAACCTCCTTAAATATTTGGTTTAATAAGTGCCAAGGCAACTGCTTCAGCTTTGTGCTGGAGTTAGCTTTTCTGGCTCAGTCTTGGGAGCAGTTAGTGGAGCCAGCAGTGCTGTGAGCCACAAATAGTGTCTGCAGAGCAACATCTCCTTGGCAAAACCATTCCTGCTTTGTCCTCCAGGGTGATTTACTCCATGTCCTCCAGTCAGATGCTTACCTTCAGGAAATTTTCCCTTCTCTCTGTGCTGGGCAGCAGGTGCCCTGTGATACTACAGGCAAGTCTTGGGGCTTAGCAGCCCCTCCCTGGTTTCTCTTGCAAGGTAATAATAGCACAACCCTACCTTGTAGGGCTCTGGGGAGGAGAAAGATGTCATAGCTCATGGAGGACTGAGAAACTACAGGCTTGGGGACCATAGAAAGCTTCCAGCTAGAAATGTTGTTCTGGAAACAAGCTGAACATGGCATGGGGCTTGCAAAGCTCTGGGTGTTACAACATGTCCCTGCATTTATGGGTGACTGCAGTGTTCTGCTAGTGCTTTATAGCTTTGCAAAGGTGAAAACACCTGTGGTGCAAGCAAGGACCCTCAAGGCAGGGCAGATGGAACATGAAATGGAATTTCCCAAATGCTCTCCTTCTGATTTCCTTTCTGAACAAGCTTTAATGGCAACAGATAGTGACATTCATAATAGGAAGGGTTTCAATCAGCTTGGGCTAGGGAGATTTTAATGTGTTTATGTATTTAACACCACTCACAGGCACAAAATCACATGGCTGTTGCTAACACAGAGTTTGCCAGGGGTAAAAACACAGCACAGAAAGAATGATGCTGGCTGTGAAGATCAGTGCCTCTGCCTTGGATCTCCCCTGTAGAATAGTTTAGGTTGGGAGAGACCTTTAAGATCATTGACTCCACCCAGTAACCCAACCAGCATTGACTCTACCCAGGTCACCACTAACCCATGTCCCTCAGCACCACATCTCCACAGTTTTCAGACCCTCCAGGGACAGTGACCCTACCACTGCCCTGGGCAGCCTGGGCCAGGGCTTGACCACCCTTTCCAGGAACAAGTTTTTCCTAGTATCCAAACTAAATCTCTCCAGGTGCAACCTGAAGCTCTTTCCTCTTGTTCTGTTGCTTGTTCCTTGGGAGAAGAGACCAATCCTCACCTTCCTACAACCTCCTGCCTCCCTAACCCCAAGCAATTTGACATCCCTGCCCAACTTGGTGTCACCTGCAAACAAACTGAGGGTGTCCTTGATTCCCTCATCCTAATCATTGATAAAGACAGGACAGAAAGTAGCCTCCAGCACTGAGCCTTGAGGAACACCACATGTAACCCATCACCAGCTGGATTGAAATCCATTCACTGGAAGTCTTTGGGCCTGGCCATCCAGGCAGTTTTTTATCCAGCCAAGAGCAAGTCCATCCAAGCCATGAGCAGCCACTTTCTCCATGCCTGTGTCTATGTTAATGGCCCCTCTCTGCTTTGCAACAACTTCCAGAAGCAAACAGTGTGGGAACTCATCTCTGATGTGATTTATGCAGTACCAGAGAAGTTCTGGGTGGGAAACCATTTCATTCCTCCCTGGTGGTGCATGCTGGATTTATCTTCAGAAGTCTGTTCTCTGATATTTTGCCTGCTCTCCTTTGAAGTAAATTAAGTGATTAGGCATCTACAGCTTTCTTAGGGGAAGACTTTCCCCTGGTCTCATTTGATCTCCTGCTTCAGACTAAACATTTCCTTCCTTATTTCCCTGCCCACCACCCCTACTACTTCCACATAAATAATCTCTCCTTCTCCCTAGTGTTTCACTTGCAGGGATTCATGTAATAAGCACAGCTTTGAGCTGGGTTTCCTTGAAAGCTGAGCACTGTGGCCTCATTTCCATCCTCTTTAAGTGATCTGCAGAGCAGGAGGAGATTGAAGCTGGTCCTCAATGTCTGCCCATATTGAGCCTCCTTACCTTCATTTGCAAGAGCATTGAATGCTGTGGAAATCAATGACAGCTTTGGCCTCTCAGCAGCTTTGAAAATCACATCACTTCTTTGGGTATCCAGAAGTAAGAGATCTGAGCAGCTCTTTGAATGGTGGTGGGAAATACTGGCTTGATCTTGTTGAGGACATCTCCATGAAAGAGTCATAGTAATAAAGTTAAGGTAGGAAGAGGCCAAGCAACTGAGAAAGCACAATGAATCATCTTGTTGGCCAGATCAGAGGTCTTCCAGTCCAATATCCTCCCATCATACAGAAGCACAGAGTGTTAGGGGTTGGAAGGGACCTCTGGATATCATCTAGTCCAACCCCACTGTCAGAGCAGGGTCAGAGCAGCACAGGATGGGGTCCAGGCAGGTTTGGAATATCCCCAGAGATGGAGACTCCACCACCTCTGTGGGCAGCCTGGGCCAGGGCTCTGCCACCCTCAAAGGAAAGAAGTTTCTCCTGATGTTCAGCTGGAACTGCCTCTGTTGCAGTCTGTGTCTGTTCCCTCTTGTCCTGTCCCTGGGCACCACTGACCAAAGCCTGGCCCCAGCCTCCTGCCACCCACCCAGCAAGTATTGGTAAGCATTGATCAGATCCCTTCTCAGTCTGCTTTTCTCCAGGCTAAGCAGTCCCAGGGCTCTCAACCCTTCCCCATCAGAGAGATGTTCAAGTCCCCTAAGTGTTATTGTAGCCCTTTTCTGTTCCTTCTCCAGAAGTTCTGTGTCCTCCTTGAACAAGAGAGCCCAGACCTGGAGCCAGGACTCCAGATGTGGCCTCAGCAGGGCAGAGTAGAGAGGTAGCAGTGGTTACCAGGGGAATATGGCAGAACATGGCAAGCATCCAGCACCCTGCCAGCCTTTGGCACCTTGCAGCCCACAGACTTTCTGAGCAAGAGCTTCTCTTTTTGCATCAAAGAGCACTTAGTGGCTTTTTCTTTCACATATTTCCCTAGCTACATTTTGTATTCATAGAAACTTGGGCATCTTTTCATGCTGTGACAAGCACTGCCCAGCTTGACAGTGCTCTGCATCTAGGAATTATGTCCTTCAGTGGTTTTGCACCTGCCTTCTGTAGCAAGATTGGAAAAGACAATGTACAGCTCATCTCTGGTCACCTTGACCTGGGCATTCCTAAACTTTTATTGCCTCTTCATCATTTTCCCACCCTGAGCTTTCTACTTGGCAGGAGGTAGATTCCTGATCTCTGGTTATGGCTGTTGTTAAGAGAGAGTTTGTCAGAGGTAAAGCACCCAGCACAAGCCCTAGAACTGGTTGCTCAGGGCAGTGGTGGAGTCACCATCCCTGGAGGGGTTTAAAAGGTATGTAGATGTGGAGCTGATGGACATGGTTTCATGGTGGACTTGGTAGGGTTGGGTTAACAGTTGGACTTGATCCGAAAGGTCTCTTCCAACCCAAACCATTCTGTGCTTCTCACTGTGGTGGCTTGATGTAGTCTCAGCAATGTTCTTGTCAGACAGAAGAGGTCCTGGCCTGCTGACTTTGAGAGAGCTGCCAACAAGAAGTGTCTATCTGCTGTGGTGTGGCAGCAAAGCCCCTTCTGCTGTGCTCTGTTGATTGGTTTGTGTTGAATCCTTGGGGCTTGGGGTCTTTTTTTGCTGCTATTGCCACCATCTAATTTAAGCCATTGCTGTGAAGTTCAAATGCATGATTGACTACTGGCATCTGAGACACATCACAGCTGTCAGCTGCAGAGAGAAACTCCAGATCAGGATGCAAATCTACCCCAAAGATCAAGGGTGTTTGGATGAGACATCTAAGTGGAGCTCTCTCAGTTAATTTGGGGTAGGAGAGACCTATTCTTCTGGTGTCCCTGCTTAAGATTCAGAACCAGACACAACAAAAAATGAGCTTGCCAGTTGATTCTGACCATCTTGAAATGTTCTTCATTTAGCTGTGGAGAATGAGAATGCCTTGGGTCAGCCTAGCATGAAAAGTAATTTGTTTTAGTGCCTGATCATGGTAAGAACCAACTGAGGAGGATCAGAAAGCCCTTTAGAAACTGGATTAAAGGCCTCCTTGAATGACAGTCTCCATGGCACTCAAAACAGTCCTCAAGTGCTACAGCCACCTTTGCAAAACTCCTAGCAGGAGGTAGGATCCTCCTCCCAAAATACAAGCTAAGCCATGCTGTGTGATTGAGGTGATAACTGCTGGCTGTGGTGGGAATCTCTGGAGCTGGAGGTGTGAGCCACAGCTCATCCACTTAAAGGGAATCAAGGGCTAAGTGAGAAAGGTTTGCAGTGCTGCAAGGCTGCAGCTCAGGAAGACTTTACTAAGTGGGAATGGGTTGGGTGTGTGACCTTCAGAGGAGCCAGTGCCTTTGAAAAGTAAAACCCTTCATAAAGCCCTTGCAGCAGGCTCATTATTTCTGGATTAAGGACAGATGGCAACTCAACCTGCATCGATCAGCAGGATGGAGCAGTTTGTCAAGAGCTGGTGAAACAGGACTCCAGGGGCAAAAGGGACTATCTGCAAAGGGTCCCATTAACTGCAGGGAGATTCTGCATTGTATTTCACATCACTTACTGGCTTCTCAACCTCCTAAAGCTCTCCTCCAACCTTATGCTTGCAAAGTAACAAAGGGCAGAGCAGGGAATTACATAGCAGCCAGGTGGGAATGAACTTTTCCTAGAAGATGGGGAGTCCAGGAAGGTTGTTGCAGCTCAGCAAGTGTCTCCTGATGAACTGACTGCTGGGGCATGTGTGCAGCCACTGCAGTGACAAAATCCCACTCCTGTTTCTTCTGCAGCATCTGCACTGGGCTAAAAACATCTGTGTGTTACCACAGCTCAGCTGCTCCACAGCCATGGTAGTTCATTTACTTGCTGTTACCTAGCCACCCCTTTCCACCAGCCAGGCACTGTCAAGTAGTGAAAGCAGAAGAGCCAAGTGTTTTACTCATGGCACAACATTTTTACCTATTTATTTTCACCTCTCAAAGCTGGGATGAGTATAACTTCATAGAATAGACCCTTTACCAGTTGTTTACAGCACCACTAAAAATGACAGATCACTCAAACCAGTGGATGACAAGGAAGAAACAAGGAGATTTCCAAAGGTTTAGCTGACAGCCAATAAAGAGGGTAAATAAGATGCAGTATTTCATTTGTCAGGGCCACAGGACAACCTGATGATAAAAAAGGACTACTCCATAAAGTGGGGAATACCTTTGTCTTGGCTATAAATGCCTGTCTTGATTTAATGAGGGCTCTGGTACTTCTCTATCTTCTCCAGTATTCATAAATGGGATGGAAACTGAGGAATAAGGAGAGCTAGGAAGTTGTCAGTGCTCAGCCTGATAAAGAGATCTCATTTCAGCTAGGGGTTGGAGATTATGATGATTTTTTATCCTAGTTTGGCTGCTTCTCCTGTTGCTGAGGATAAGCAGAGTAAGAAGAAGGCAAAGACTGGAGCCTACACCCTCTTTCCTGTGGTGAGACCAGGCAGCATCTAGGTCTCTATGTTTTTAGGTTACATCCTGAAATGCAGACCTCTTTGAATAACACAACTTCAAGCTGGGGGCACCATGGCAGGCAACCAGTCTGGGTAACCAGTCTGTATTTTGCTTATAAACACAATAGAAACCAACTTTGGAAGGCACTGGAGCAATCATATATTTGAGCCCAAAAAGCACCCCAAGCCACAACTCCAAACAAGGCTTGTGTGGAGCTGCTTTCTCCCTTCCCCAGCCCCACTCCTAACCTGCAAGGGAGTCAGAATAAAGACAGGCAGCCTTAAAAGGGCAAGCAAAGGGAATGATTAGCCCCTGGATGTGGCTGGTTACAGATACCTTATTGATCAGCTCAAGCAAGGGATCAGGATATCTGCCATTATGCCAGTGGCCTCTCTTGCAACTGAAACACAATCTGCATCCCACCAGAAAATGAGAGAGCCAAGCCTGTTTCCTCTGCTGTTCAGAAAAGGAACCAGCAGAAAAAGTGACTTTCAAGGGAAAGATAGTCTTCTTCAAGGTCAAATATATATTGTGTGCCAATGGCAGCTCCATCTACCACCCTGCTGCCAGGAGCTGCAAGCACCTTGGTGGCAGATTCACCACCCTGTCTTTCCATCCTGCTCTATTTCCCCATCTTATTCTCATTGCTAAGTATCTAAGCAGCTTCCAGTGCATTCAGCAGTGTGGATGGTGCTGAGCAGGTGTTTTCTTTTCATTCTGTCTTGGGAGCAACAGTGGTAGGAGAGCATGAACTCATGGCTTCATGTTGTGGAGATGGATGAGTATCTGCCCATCCTTGTCTAAGGGGGTGCTGGTAACACCCCCATATTCTAATCTGGTTCCAAGTTGGGCTGTTGAGGACCTTCCTATTTTGACACAGGATTGGTGTCCTGCTTAGGGTGTGCAGGAACCAGTGGAGCTCACAGCTCAGAGGACAGCTGTGGTCTCCATTGGCTCCTAAACAGCAGTGCAGGGAGACTGGGGTAGCTGGAATGGATCAGTTGCATCTCTGAACATTCTGACTGTTGGTGAGGAAAACCAAAGAGGCTTCATTTCATTTTTAGTGGGAAAAAACAGCATTTCTCTCTTAAAAAACACCAAACCCTGCATCTTCAGCTCATTATCTGTGCCTGAGCATGGCACATAGCTGAATTTCTTGGACTTGGAGCACCTCCAAGTGTAGCTGTGGGTAATGAGAGAAAGCCCAGCAGGAAAAGCAGCCATCTGAGAGTGGCCACCTCTGGGATGAAGGGATGAAGAACCACCTCTGCTCCTCCCCATGAGGTGGGCAAAATGATGGAGAGGAAGCAGTCCCCAGCTGGGAGAAGCAGAGGTCTCTTAGAGAGCAGCTTTTAGCTTGCTGCATCTGGCCAATGAGGAGTGAACTGACCACTGAGGGATATGACAGCTTATCCATCACTTGAAGAGCCTGGATGGTGCCTCCTGCTGTCTTTGTACAAGACAAACCCCAGCTTTGCTGTGCTCCTCAGAGGCACCCTGCTGTAAGGCTGTGGGCTGTGGGAAGGAAGCCAGATTCAGATGGTCTTCATGGTCCATCCTGCCATCAACATTTATGAGCATCCCACCAGGGCCAGCTGTTCTTGGCAGCAAGCTGGAAAGATGTAGGGTGAAGAAAGCTGCAGAAGGGCAACAATTTCCTGCTGCACATGGCAGAATCATCTCTGCAGCAAGAAGCTTCCTGGCTCCATCAGCTTGTGGGACTGTAGCTAGTGGTACAAGGGAGAAAGCTGCCTGTTGCTGACACCAGCTATGAGCTTGGCTGGGAAAGGAAGCCAAAAAGGGAATATCAGTCACCCACCAAAGCTCTCCTTGAGCATGGTGCCTCTCTGTGGCTGGTGGTGTCTGCAGAGTGGAGGAAAAAATTGTCCTTTTTGGGGGAGAGAGTGTGTGGTAGGATCCTTACCTCTTCCAAGCTGCCTGCATGTGTGTTTGTGTGGGGGAAGAGGGAGGAGAGACAATTGCACTGATGCTGGATGTGTATCTTGAAGTGGTTTCTTCACCTTCTGGTGTTAGGATCCAGCAGGCTATGAAATGGGCAGAGGGTCTTCTCAGAGGAGAGGATCTCTTTGCCACAGCAAGCTGTGGAAGAGCTGGACTAGTTAGAAATGGGGCAAGGTTGCCAGGACAATAAAGTCCCTGTTTAGAGATAGAATCATTGAATCATTGAATCCTTAAGGTTGGTGGAGACCTCTAAGACCATCGACTCCAACCACTAAGGTAAGTCACCACTAAGCCACATCCCTAAGTACCACATCTAGACATTTGTCTTAATAGTTGAAGAGAAGTCAATCAAAAGGAAATGTTTCTCCCTTCTTTTCTCATTCCTTCACTTCCTAGTCCTCCCCATTCCAAGACACCCCAGTTTTGGAGCTGAGCAGTGAGTACCTTGTAGGTTCTGCTGGGTCCAGTGTTTACCTTGGGCTTGATCCTTCTGAGTCCCTTCCAACTCAGGATATTCTACACTTCTATGATTCCTGGCTGCTGGTTTCTCTCACCAAAGCTGATGGGCTTCTTTTCTTTTCTGGATTTTTGCCCAGGTGGATGGAACCCATGGTCAGCTTGGGGAGACTGCACCAAGGACTGTGGGGGTGGCCTGCAGACCCGGATGCGCTCCTGCAAGCCCCTTCCCAACGAGGGCCTGGCCTGTGAGGGAGTCCTGGAGGAAGGAAGACTGTGCAATAGGAAAGCATGCAATAGTAAGTGCAGGCATCTTCCCTTCTACAGCAGGTGGCTCTTCCCAGGAGGAGCTTGACCTCCCCACCCTCCATAACTAAGGATGTTCTAGAGGGACAACGCCGCCACCCAAGGGCTTGGGATGCAGCAACAAGCCTAGGGGAGCATGTGACTTCTGCTCTGCATGGCCCTGCCCTTCCCTGCCTGTCTCACAGTCACACACTGACATGTGCACCTGCTGAGCCAGAGACCTTCACCCCAAAGCTTGGGGTTTAATCTGGAGGGCTCTATAAGGAGGCTTGCATCAGGTGTTTGGATGGTGGGGCTTAATCTGGAGGGCTCTATAAGTAGGCTTGCATCAGGTGTTTGGATGGTGGTGATAACTCTGCCACCAATGGCAAAAGAGAGACCCTCAAAGGCATTTCTTGGCCAGTTGGAGCTTTTCTTGGAAATAAATGAAGCATGAAGCTGAGAGAGATGTTAACCTTCCTTCTTTTGGGCTTAGTTCACCTTCCCAGTCCAGAGCAGGGTTGTTGTCCCTTTCTTTTACAAGATAAAGCCTACAACGCTGAGGTGTAGAGAAAGATCTGGCCATGAGACAAAGAAAACACTGGCCTTGAGTAAAGTCAAACCCTTGGCAGCTGTTCCACTCTCCTCCTGTAACACAGCCTCTTTCTAGGTCCTCTTGTCCAGAGAGTGAGGGACAGGTTGACAATGCCAGTCAGCAGTCAAAGATTGATAGGTTGAGCTGATGAACCTCTGGCACTTTCTTCTCAGCTTCTTTTGTGTTGAGGGACATGAAGAAGAGGGAAAAAACAACAGCAGAAGCAGCTCAGCCCAGCAAAGGGCTGAGTATGATTATTCCTTTCTTTTTATTTCAAATTCAGAGCAGAAGATGTTTGAATAACTCCTCTGACTAGTTAAACAACTAGGGAAAGTTCAACTGTCTTCAAAGGCAAGAAAGTATCTCCTGATAAAGGGGAAGCTCAAATAGAGAGACATAAATATATTCCTTTAATAAGGGCTAAAATGATTTCATGCATTTTTTATCAGTTCTATAAATTTACATCTTGTTGCAATTAGGCTTTTTTCCCCCTTTTTCTTTCTTTTTTTTTAATGGAACCTTCCAGTATATTGAATTTCTTGACTCACAGTTGCTAATTTCCCTCTGAGGTTGGCTCACACTAGGGTTATTTAATCTATGTCCCTCAGGCTTGCTGGTGACTTTGTAGTCATCATGTAGCTGCAGCTTGGGGCAGAGAGGGTAAAGAGTGCAAGGACCTGGAGGTTCAGATGTGGGACTTGAGTGTGTCTGAATGGAGCTGGAGGAAATGCCACATCACTCCTGGTGGACAATGCTGTGAAGGAGAAGAAGGTGGAGGTGGCATTGTGAGCAGGCAGAGGGGGCTCTCAAGGAATTGGCCACCCCTGGAACATAAAGGAACATAAACATCAGGCAAAAGCTCCTTAGAATGACCTCCTGTGCTGGATAAGAACATCTGTCCCCATCCCCATCCATCTTCAAAGGTCTCCATGGGACCTCTTTGATTCCTTCCCATCCATCTTGAACTGGATGTGGGAGGCAGACTGGGCACTGTTTTCCAGGTCCAGCCTCACCAACACCAAGCAGGGACCATATCATCTCCTCTTGATCTGCCCCAGGGGCAAAACTTGGTTCTTCTTCATAATAGACTTGCTGTGGCAAGGAGGGAGGAAGAAGGATGGTGGACAACCAAGGAGCCTGGAAGCCTGGGTTGGGTTTCCAGCTCCACTCATGGAGCACAGCAGTGAAGGATGAGTAGCTGTTTACTCACTGTTTACTCACTCATCTTTCCCAGAGCACAACATTCAGCAAAACCTGCTTGGAACCCAGAGGGCTATGACTCAATAAATGATTGCATTTCTCTTCCTCTCCTCTTTCCATTCCATCCCCAGTCAGCTCCAGCTCCAAATTCCACTGTGGTTAGTTCACCTGAGCTTATCTGAGAAGAAAGGACCTTGAGCTGGGTGGAACTTTGGAAAGAGAGGATGCCCAGAGAGCAGAGCAGCACAAATTGATTTCTCTCTCTGGAATAAAGAAGTGAATTCTGATGGATTTTACCCAAGGGGCTCTTTACAGACCAACAGCTGAGCCCTGTTGTGATGCTTTCATGCTGGCAAGCTGGAAAGCATTTGAGGGAAGCTGTAAGCAATTAATCTTTCAAGAAGACTTGGCCATGCACATCTTGAGATCTGTGTCCTACCTCAAAATAACCCTGTATCTCTTCATATCTACCAAAGCTTTGGTTTTGGCTCTGGACTCACTCCTCAGTGACTCTGTCCCTTGTTACCTTTCCAGCCAGGCCCAGGAGAGGTCCAGAATTGACCTAGGAAGGGCTTTTACTATTTTTTTTCACACTTATCCTTCTCTTTGCTGTGATGTGTACCAAAACCTGAGAGGATCTAAAAGCAGAAGAGAAATCCTGTTTTAAATGTGTCACTGTTAGTCTCACATTGACTTTTGCTCATAGATTTGTTAGGGATGAGTAGGATGTCAATTCTTCCACTTGAACTGTTGTTTTCCTAAGTGTTCATTATCTGTTGCAATTAAAGAGATTCTAATTATTTTTTTCTTAATTAAAAAAGAGGGGAAAAAAAAAGAAGAAGACAAATAAGAAAATAAAACCTGGAATGGAAAAATATCTTTATCTCAAATGGTGCAGCATTTCAGGAGCTTGTTGTAACACCTGGGTAGCTCTCCAGGTGTAGTGGAGTAGCAGACAGTGGAGTTTTCTAGTGGAAAACAGGAGAAAAAAATCTCTTTTCCTTGACCAAAAGCCACCTCTAACTTGGATAAAACAGAAAAACAAAACAGGGCTGAAAGTTCTGATCTTTTCCTCTTTGCTGCCAGGATAAAATGCAACTTGCCCAAGGAAACTAATACCTCCCCTGAGAAGGAAAATCAGTTGCTGGGTAAGTAAGTTAGGTTAGAAGAAGAGGGAAATCTCCACCACCTTCAAAACAAGGTCAAACTCATCTCTTGACTTTAGCTTCTCCTTCCTTGGTCCTGCCAGAGTGACTCAAAAGCTAATGGGTAATTAGCATTTTAGGTGTTTACTTGGATCTCCAGCAGCCTTAGTCTGATACTGCATCACCTGGGGCAGCTTCTCAGTGGGAACAGCTTTGAGTGCTGTCACTCAGCTCCCTGGAGCTGCTGGGGTGACCTTTTCCAGAGGATCTGTGAGGGTTTCCTTCATGCTTTTCTTTTGCCTAGCCATCACAAATGCAGTAGATAAACCTAACCTTTCTTGCCATGCAGCTCCTCTCCCATCTGGACCTTCTTCAGCTCCTAGCATCCTTCTTATTGCAGAGCTGCCCTAGGTGAACCTTCAGCAGGTTTTAGGAACCTTCAGCAGCAGTAGGAATGGTGGTGCTCTGCCTCTCAGCCTTTCCAAGAGCTGTGGCTTCTGGCAGCAGCTTGGTCACCAAAATATAGGTAGAACCTACACATGAGTCTGAACATGTTGTTTGGAGGCCAGAGTGTTGTTTGAAATCACTGTTCAGGGATGGCTGAATGACTCCAGAGGTGGTCTTTATGTTCTCCCACTGGCTTGGGCCACCACCTCTTCATCCAGTAACAGTGTCTCTTGCTTGATGATCTTCATCTGGTTAGATTTCCCCAGGGATACATAGCCAAGCCCATGGCAAAGGAGCCAAGTTAACTTATCTCCATGGACAAAACACAAAGCTGCCAAATACTGAAGAAAAACTGCTAATGAAACCTCATCCCAAACTGGAAAGGAAACTCCTGTCTGGTAACAGCAGCTTGGCTTAGGCAGAGCCTTATTTCATGGCAGCTCTTCAGCATCAGACACATCATCTGAAGGACAATGTTCAGTGCTTGTTGGAACTCTGATTTTCCCTTGCTAGAGGCAAAGGACCCTGTGATATCTTCCTCTCCAGCACAGGCAGGAGAGATATCCTCCATCTGTTGGATTTGGCCAGGAGATGCTGTTTTATAGAGGGAGGGGGGGGGAAAAAAGCCAACCTGAGGATGGTGACAAGAGCTTGCAGAAGACCTTTTCCAGGTCCACCATCCTTTGGATGGAAGGGGATGGCAGTTGTGCTCTGGTGGTCCCTCTAAAAGCTGTGGCTGCTCACAACTTGGCATGCAGAGGGTTCTCACAGGGAGGTTGGATGGGCAAAGTGGCAGGACAACATCTGAACCAGAGTGGGGATGTCACAGGCCTGGCCCTAGCACTGGAATTTGGTGGTGTCAGAGGAATGTAAGAACAATCAGAGATGGAGGCAGCCTGCATTTAATCCTAGGGAATGAAAATCAGCAGAGGAGCCAGCTGAAATCCTGCCACCCCATCTGGCAGAGGCAATGCAAAACCAGCTCTGACATTTATGAATCTGCAGATTGGGCAGAGATGTCTCCCCTAGGCTGGGAAAGGGGTGGCCACAGCCTCCCATCAGGTGCAGAAGTGTGGCCCCAATGCAGTTCTGTCAATCCATACTGGATTTCCAGCTTTAGCATCTGTGGAGCTTAACAGGGTGAAGAAACATGTGTTCCACATGACATGCAAAGCACTGAGCTTCACTCCCAAGTTCTGCCACCCCTCATTTTTCATTTCAAATAGCCTTTTGGCTACAACCACCATGCTGAGGTATCTTGTGCATGTGGAAGAGGATCTTCATTCCCCACAGGCCAGGCTGGAACTCATTGCAAGCTGTAAGAGTGCCTTGTGCTACAGGTATCTGCTACTGCTTGCAGGACTTCACCCTATCCCCATCTTAAGGAGGGTTCAGATATTTCATGCTTGGGAGTCACTCCTCTCACCCAGTGACATCTTCACAAGTCTCAGATGTTCAAACCCAAATGCTCTGGGCTAGTTCCTTAACTGGTGCAGTTGTCCTATAACCAGGGGGCTCCAAAATGTCCCTTTTGTACATCCAGCAAGATCCTGGGTTTGAGGAGTTGTTGGTGATTCTTGCCCTTCTCAGTTTTACTCCTGTAGCAGCTGCTAGATGCCCCAGGAACTCCACAGTCAACACCTCCTTCAGCTTTACTGCCCTGAGATACACTTACCCCATTTCAATGAGGTTTTTAATCATCCTTTGCCACTCCTTGCTCTGGTCCTTCCTTTCATTCCCATCACTCCACCTTGACTGAAGAATTGTCATCATCCTGCTGGTTTCTTTGCCTCTTCTGTTTGGGGGATGAGTGTAGAGGGAAGATTTAAGGGATGAGTGCAGAGGGATGTGTGTAGCTCTGGTGAGACATGCTTGGATGTTAAAATCTTGGCCCACAGCACTGTCAAGTCTCTGCATTCATTTTTCTCCCCCCTTGGATGTGTTGCTAGGTGCTGTCTGACACCTTCCATCTTCTCCTCAGAAGTGTTGGTCACCTGCTTCCTCTTCCCACTTCCAACTGCCAACATTGCAGGATCATCCTCTCTATCCACAACTGAGCTATGCTCTTCCCAAATCTTTCCTTCTGCTTGTCTTTGCTTGCAATTGAAACACCTCTGTCTTCCCTCCAAGAGCATTACTCCTCTAGCCCTCATGCTAGCTTCTCCAAGCTGCTGGATATCTCAATAATGTGCCATCCTCATGGCATTTATACAGCTGGGGTGGAAATCAAGCCTAGGTCTTCCTTTGATCCTTGATTACTCCTCTCCACTCCTTCTGGTATGGGAAGTGGACTGCTGAAATCCAACTAGTTCTCCACTGCCTTTATGCTGTGTCCTCCACCCCATGAAGTTCAGGTGGATAAAGGCCCAGAGCAAAGCATCACCTGCTCCAGCTTTGCCAAGAGAATCCATGAGCCTGGATTCTCCCTGCTTTGCTCAAAACCATGGCTGATTTTCAGATATATTGCAGACAACTCTCCAGGCCAAATCTAAGCCATGCTCCTTATTATACAGAGAAATGCTTGTTTCTCTCCACTACCTTCTTCCAAAAGGTCCTTCTGCTACAGCAGAGTAACCCCAGCACAGAAACCATCTTTGATGGCAGTGGCTTGGGGTAAGCTGCAAGGGTCATGCATTCAGCCACTGCCTTTAATTTGGATGAGCAATAACAACCCAGGCTTGTCATATCCATCAGGCAGCAAAGGGAATCATGCAGGTCCTTCAAGAGCAGAATCAGTCAATAAGAGGTTTAAGAGGAGGTCCAGGGTGCCAGGACTGCATTTGTCTTGCCTTCCCTCTGCCCTGCCTCCTCTCTCTCTCTCTCTCTCTCTCTGTCCCTCCATCCATCCATGCTTACTGGCTGATCTGGGATATTCAATCCCAGGTTTTCCTTGTCACCTTCCTTACTCTGGGCAACTGACAAAGGGATCCAAGCTCCACATCTACCCTTTGTTGCCTAGCCCCTGGTTCTCCTTCCAGTCTAAAGAAATCTCTGGGAAGCCTAAGGGATTTACTGCAGCTGAAGATTTTGGCTGTTCCTGTGCTTTGAATGCTTTCAAGAAGAAGACTTAAACCAGAGCAGATGGAAGTGCATGGCTATAGCCAGCAATGGGTGGTGAGAATGGAGCAGGGTTTATGGTGTCCCAAAAATATGGGACTAATTTAACATGTCTCCTAAGCAGACTCAAGACACTGGCTATTGGAAAGTTACTTAGAGGTTGGTGTTGGTTTGGTTTTTTAGTTGAATCTCAAAGAGGAAAGTTCCTTGACTTTGTAGGTATTCAAAACAGAAGATTTGGGCCCTTTCTATGCCACTAAATAATTAGACAAACCCAAGATATATGCAAATATCAGGACATCTGAAGGCTCTTGGTGCCTTTCCCTTGATGATGGCAAGTGGATGACTGCCCTATCCCATTCCCTCCAACCAGCAGCCTGTTACCAGTCAGTGCTGGGAAGGTTTGGAGGAGTTCAGTCCCTAGGTTCCTTAAATCCTGCTTTGGGCAACAGTACTGGCAAATAATAGATTTTCACAAACTAAATGAGCCTCTTCCATGAACCAAGTTGCTGCACATAAAGTTTAGCTCTTGGCAGGGACTCTCTGAATCATTCCTCTCCCTCCTCTGCTTTCCCTTTTTGGATGGCAATAAAGACTCCTGCCACCACTCTTGAAGCTTCATTAACCTTTATTAATTTTCTCAGGGTTCCAGGATCAAATTTGTCACCATTTCATCTCTTGGTAGTTTGTACTTCTTAAGAAGATGTCTAACTGGTTTACTTCCTTGGGGAAAAAAGAAAGAAGAGATCCTCTGCCTCGTACTTGCTGTTTGGAAACAAATTGGTTGCCAGATCCCCAATTACTCAGGCTCAGCTCTGCTCTCTGCTCTTCTTCATGACCCTGGTGGAGTGAGCTGAGGTCTCCTGGCTTCCAGCAGGCTGGGATTTGGTTGGCATTGCTTGGTTGATTCTCTATTTACTAGACACATCAGGTGCCAAGGTTGCAAGATGCCCAGGAACATGGAGAATGGAAATTTTTAGTTTTCCTGGTAGCAGATTCAGGGCTGATCCACACAGGATGCAAATGGAAAGCTGGCAGAAGTGTGGGTTTGGAAGGAACAGGGTTGCTTGGTGTCAGTCAGGAGTTCAATGCTTTTATTTTACAGTGAATGTGTTATTTACCTTCTGGTCTCAGGACAATGATCTTCAGGAGGAGATTTTCAGTTAGGACACCAGGGTCAGGAACTTTTTCCTTTTGGAAGGGTGCCCAACCATAGCTCTGTTGGTGGCTAAGTCACTTTGTTGATACCAGACCTTCATCTCTCCTTGTTGCTGGTGGTAGGGTAGAGTCTGAGAAGAAGACATCCTTTTGAGCTAACCCTTTCCTTTCCACTTGCCTGCTCCACTCAGCATTTTCTGGTGACTCTAGAGAGCCTTGCTAAGTAGATGGATGTTGCAAGGCAAGAGCTTTCCACCAAAAACTACTGCCAGTCATCCCCATAGATCTCGAAACACACCTAGGGACGGTGGCATCTATTGTCAACACATCAGAAAAGGCTACAACCTCCACAAGCACAGACACCCTAGAAAATCCTTACAGCTGAGGAAAGAGGCACACATAAGGGATCACATTCTGCATGGTCCCAAGTCTCACTGAGAAACCAGGGGTTGACCTACTAGCCAGTCTGAATCTCGCGGGCTGACTCAGTGCTAAAACCATGGGGACCGGTGGCGGCCAGAGATGCTGGCTGGGGTTGGAAAGGAGGTGGTCATGTTGGAACAGAAACATTGCAGGTGGCTGTTGTTTCTACATGTAACCTTTGTAGTGAAAGATGTTCCAGAGTGACCCCAGGTGTATTTACATCCCCCATTACCTTGCCATAGCCAATGGACGCTATAATTCCAGAAGCCAATCGCTGAGGTCCACAGATAACAGAAAGCGAGAGGACACTGACGACCTGCAGCACTACGGCTACCCTGCACCTCAAATAGGTAAGCTCTCACCTCTCCCACCACAAGCTTCTGGAGCTGCCATATACTGTACTTCCAGGCTGGGCTGAGCTTGTTTCATTGACTCACTTTGCTGGTTCAATGACCCAGCTAACCAATTCTTTTCCCACTGTCCCCTCCAGGTTAGTGTGGGCATCACGCACTGCTCATCACTCAGTCTGTTCTCATCTCATTAGCCTAGAGGGTTTGGTGTTGCTGTCATTAGCCAGAGAAGGCAAAAAAAAAAATGGTTAGAAGGCAAAAAAAAATGGTTGACTGCAAAGTTCTCACGTGCCCATGCATCTCACAGGCTGCTTCTCATCTCATCTAGATGGTCTTCAAGGTCCCTTCCAACCTGAGCCATTCTATGATTCTGTCCTGTGAACCTGCTCTGACAGTGGGGTTGGACTAGATGATCCTCAGAGGTTCTTTCCAACCCCTAACAGTCTGTGATTCTGTGATTCTCAGCACCTAGCCTACTTCTAAGCCACTGCTTTGTCTAAACTATCTAACCAGCCACAGTTCCTCAAGCCAAAGCTGACCTTCCTGCAATACAACCTCTTTGCTGATGCCCATCTCATGCCTTCCCCTTGACCCTAGGATGAGGTGTACAGGATCACTTCCCTCTCTCACTGAGGCTTTAGTGCTGTGCAAAGACTTCTATCTAGTAACTGCTGCAGCAGGACCTGCCACCCTTCTGCAACCAAAGGGGAATAATATCTAGTAGTACATATTACTAGATAGAGAGTAATAGAGTGAACTGGAGGGAATCTTGGAAGTGTGACCTGGGAAGGTGGGAAGGAATTGGACCAGATCTATGTCAGGTCCAGTCTGGAGAGGTTTTATGCTTTCCCTTTGTGGTTGTCTTTCAAGGCAGGAGCTCAACACATGGTGGGTCTTTGGGTAAAGCAAGATGTGTTGAACCTGACCACAGGTTAAAATCATTGCTCAGTGACCTTGCAAACAATTTGTGTTTTACAAAAGCTTTGGACAAGTGACTTGAAGAGCCAGAGCTGGGAAATAGGTTATAAGGGAGAGTGGGTTATATTCTGGTGTAAATTAGCTGTGTTCCATCCAGCCCAGTGGGACTTTGCCAGGGTGCAGCAGTGAACATCATCAGGAAGCTGGGTGGTGTGGAGGCTCCAGGCATGATCAGGCAACAGATTGGCTTGTGGCTTTTGACAGAAGACAGGAGTTGGTCTGAAGTTCCTTGCTACCCTGCACTGAACCTGCTCCCTTGAGTGTGAACAGCTCTGCTGTCTGCAGGGTCAGTGATGGCTGGCAACAGGCTGTAGGAGGGGGAGAGCCTTTGCACTGCTACAACCTGGGGAAGCTGAGCTCAGTATCTCAGTCACACGTGTCCAAATGTGGAGCTCATTTGTAGCCAGCAGGTTGAGGGAGGTGATTCTGCTCTGTTCTGATGAGATCTCACCTGTGTCCAGCTCTGGGATCTCCAGTAGAGGAAAGATATGGGCTTGTTGGAGTGTGTCCAGAGGAGGCCAGAAAAAATGATCAGAGGGATGAAACAACTCTGCTGTGAGGAGAAGCTGGGAGAGTTGGGGTTGTTCAGCCTGGAGAAAAGAAGGCTCCAGGGAGACCTTCTTGTGGCCTTTCAGTACTTAAGGGGAGCTTATAGGAAATATGGGGACAGACCTTTTAGCAGGTTCTGTTGTGACATGACAAAGGGTGATGGTTTTAACCTGAAAGAAGGAAGATTTGGACTAAACCTAGAGAAGAATTTTCTTACAAGGAGTGTGGTGAGACACTAGCTCAGGTTGCTCAGAGAGGTGGGAGATGACCCATCCCTGGAACCATTCAAGGCCAGGTTGGATGAGGCTCTGAACTGCTTTCATTGAAGATGTCCCTGCTGAATGCAGGGGGTTTGGACTAGATGACCATGAAAGGTTCCTTCCAACCCAAACCATCCTATGATCCTATGAAGAGAAGTCACTCCAAGGCAGATCCTGTGATGCCCAGTGTTGTTCTTATTTTGCCTCACCCCAGGTGTTTCCCCAGTGCTTTGCTCCAGCCTGTAGCTCAGCCATCATGTTTACAGCTTGGCATTTCACCCTGCCCTGCAGCTGGACAGTGCATCTGAGCTCAGTGACATCTTTATTAACTCCCTGTCATCATAGCCACTGCTCTAGCATGGCTAACTTGGGCTGTGGTGCAGCATGGCCTGGGAGAGGTGCATTATTGGACTTGATGAGCTCAGAAATCTTCTCCAACCATAATAATTCTATGATTTCTCTGATTCTATGACTTCTCTGATTCTATGACTGTCCTGCTGCAAGCTTGCCACATTCCTGCCACTGTGCCAAGAGCAGCAACTATGGCCAAGCTGTTGAAAGAAAGCAGGATGGAGAAGATGTGAAGACCAGGCAGAGGGTACAGCCCAGGCAGGCTTTAGCTGGGGATACCAAGACAAAGCTCAAGTCTTCCCTGGCAATTGAGAGAGTTTGGAGGGGATAAACCATTTCACATCCACTCAAGAGCTAGAAAACTGTGGAATGCCAAAAAATAACTGATGCCATCTGTAAAGGACTAGTGATGAGGGGTTGGACCTGCCCAGTTGAAGGCCAATATTTTCTCCTGCTCACCCTTGGCATGGCTGGAGTCCAAGTCCTGTTGGCCCAGAAGCTCTGGCACTGCTGTGCTCTCAGCTGCAGTGGCAGTGCCTCTCCCAACCCACATATCTCTCCCAGCCCAAATCTCTCCCAGCAATAGCACAAAGAGTGAGATCCAGCCCAGCAGGTCCTTGGCACAGACCTTTCCAGCAGGTCTTTGCCAGCAGCAGGATGTGAGGAAAGAAGCAGCTGCAGCAGGCAAGATGTCAGATTGACAGCCGTCACCACGGAGGGAAAGGATCCTGGCAAAGGGCTAACAGCAATGTACTGCTCCATTAGTGCCATGGGAGGAAGTGTCACAGAGAAGCTGCAGGCACTGATGGGGACCTTGCAGCCAGCTGAGCTCTCTCTAAGACCAGCTCAGTTCCTCTCAGGGCTGGCCAGGATCCTAGATTGCAGTGCTGCATCCTCATGGAGTGATGCCCAGCGTGTCTTCCTCTGTGGCACCTGCTGAGACCTCTCCAGCTGCAGGAGAGATGGTTCAGCTGGTTCTGTGGGAGCAGCAAACCCTGCCAAAGGACCTCTTCTCACCTGAAGTAGGGTTCTTACACCTCCTAACTCTTTTGGGACACTCCTGTTAATCTCCAAGCTACCCTGGAGCTTCTGAGAGAATCTCAGCACTGGGTCTGGTATGGTTTGAAGAGCACAAACCATAGCCAGATCTGAGTGGGAAGCTGGTTGGATGGCAGGCTCTCCAAGCCATGAGTTGGTGATGAAGGCTTCCTCTGTCCCACCTTTGACCACTCAGAAGGACTTTGGGGCACAAACTGGCAGTATTTAACTTCCAACCCCAAAATGCCAGCTCCTTGTCATCAAGGGACTTGGTGCTTCTGGGTGCAGTAGTGGGGAGGATGCTCAAAGCTGCTGGAGGTTGTGCTCTGAGCAATTCAATCTCATCTTCTGTTCATGCAGCATCCAAGCTAGCTAGATAGGAGGAATGGCTGGAGTTTGTGGGGTCAAAGAGATGTCTCCTGGTGTCTGGGTTACTCTAGATACCAAATGTTATAATGATGGTACCAAAAAGGTAACTTGCTGGTGGTATCACAGCACTGTTCCTCTGTCAGAGCCAGCTGAGTCATTATTGGAAAGGCAGCAAAATGACCATGGAAATGCAGATCTCTCTATACCAGGAGGTCTAAAACTTGAGGAACAGGATATGAGAGGGAAGTTTTCTTGAAGCCCCAAGGCCTCAAAACACACCCCTCATCTCCTGCAGATCCCAGAGAAAGGCCAGTGGTCTATAATATTTATCTAACTGGAACCAACTGGGTGGAAACAAAATGGGAAAGCAAAGGGAAAAAGTCATGAGCAACTGTGGCTTAATGAACAAAAGCAGCTAGACCTCAAGGTAGTCCTTGCAATAGGCTAGATGAAGTGGAGAAAGGGTCATCCTCAGCTCCATCTCCTCCTGAATCCAGCCAGGAAAGGAAAGAATAAAAGCCTGTCCTTTTTAGTCCTTTTTAGTCCTTTTTACATCCAGGACAGGTCTTCTTCTGCACTTCTGTCCTGCATGTATTGATTCACCAGCTGCCAATTAGGGAATATATTTTGCACTACCCATTTCCTTGAGTCACTGGAGACACCCAAAGCAGATGTGCTGAAAAGCATGACACAAACCAAATAAGGTGGATAACTGCTTAAAAACCCCCAAGGAGCAGACTGCTGAGAGCCACCAAGACTTCAGGTCTTGCACAGAGTTTCACTGCATGCAGAAAACTCCCCTGCTGAAGACATCAGTAAATAAATAGAGCTCCTTGAGAAAGGGGTCAGGTAGGAAGAACTTTAGGCACTGTTGGGCACTTGGGTGGTCTCCAAGCCTACCAGTCCTCATCACAGTTCACAGAATCACAGAATCATTAGGGTTGGAAGAAACCTCTAAGGTCATCAAGTCCAACCATCAATCTATCACCCCCATGCCATGGAACCATGTCCCTAAGTGCCACATCTAGATGTTTTTTGAACCCCTGCAGGGATGGTGACTCCACTACTGCCCTGGGCAGCCTGGGCCAATGTCTAACAACTCTTTCTGGGAAGAAAATTTTCCTGCTACCCAATCTAAACCTCCCCTGGTGCAGCTTGAGGCCATTTCCCCTTGTCCTATCACTGGTCATGATGCAGCTGATTTATAAGCCACTGCCCTTCAGGCAGGCTGAGATCTCAAGCTGTGGCTACCTCCTACATGAACCTCTTTCATGCTCCACATGCAAATGGTCAACCCAATCCAGCATCTACTCTCTGGTTTCCTTAGGGAATGGGGTGGTGATGTAAGAAAACACATCCAGGTGCTGGGTGCAGCTCCAGCTGTGTTGTACAACCCCAGAAGTCACACTAACCTGCTTCACCCAGTGCCAGGACTCTTCCTATATCCTCTGTAGCCTGCCAGATGCAGCTGGTTGTGATGTGACATGGTGCTGTCTGGTGTTCTGAAGAACTTGGCACTGGAAGGGTGCATCCTCAAAGAAGTGCTGGTGTTTATTTGTGCCATATGCCTGTCTACCAAATATTACCCTTGAGGTTTATCAAGTCTGATTCTTAGTAATCAATGAAAAAAGAATCCAAAACCCCAAAGAATGCAGAACTTAAATGAAACAAAACAAGCTTCTGGGTTAAAAAATGCATTTCCTCAAGGATACCATGGAAAATTGTCCTTTCCCTGCCCATGTCACAGTTCTGGTGACTTATTTGGAGGCTGTGGCCTGGCTGAAACCCCCTTGACATGACCATCTCTCTGCAGGCTTATTAATGACCAAGGAAATAAGTCTCATTACTCTCCACTCTCATCTCTTGTTCAATGCAATGCTTGTCTCTGCCTTTCCAATACTGCCCACCAGGTAAGCATTTGATGAGGGCTGCATGATGCCTGGGAACAGCCAGCCTTGTTCTGTGTCACATGCTCAAAGAGGATCTTCTCCAGGAGATGGCAAGAGAAAGCTCTGGGGGATTACTCCAGCCAATGTCCTTCTCAGGCACAGTCATCTTCTAGTTTGGCTGCTCCTCCTCTGCCAATCTACATTGGGAGGGGCTGGGAGAAGTCAAGAAAGGAGTTGAACTGCCCAATTTATGGAGACATTTACTGTATCTATTTAACCACCATTGATTTTACTATCTCTGAGTAGATGTTACATATCCCAGCCCACATGGTTCTGCAGTGACTACACTATTTCACCCTCCCTGGTGGAGTCTGACCTTCTCAGCACCCTGATGTTTCCCCTGTGTCCTTCCCTTGTCATTGTGTGGGTGTTCAAGCTCTACCTAGTACCCTCAAAAAGCTTTCAGCCCATTGCCAACCCTTACATTTTCTCCCCAGTCCCCTTCCACCATTCTTGTCACCCCACAGGCAGGACACATCACACTGCTTCACAAGCCAAATCCAACCTAGAAAACACTACCCAAAAGCTTCAAACACCAACGATACCATGTCCTCACCTTCTGCTCCAACCCTAACAGGTGACCCTGCAGCAGAGGAGTGGTCCCCATGGAGTGTGTGTTCAACCACTTGTGGAGAGGGCTGGCAGACCAGGACCAGGTTCTGTGTGTCATCCTCCTACAGCACTCAGTGCAGTGGTCCTCTCCGGGAGCAGAGGCAGTGCAACAACTCTGCTGTGTGTCCAGGTGAGCTCAGCACTCCATGTGCTCAGGGGCAGGAGGGAAAGGGCTATTTTCATGGAGGGAGGAGGGTTTGGGTTCCTTTTCCTTCTCTTTTGAACCTACAGGGTCACTCAGAGACCCTTGCTAGACCAGGCATTGTTAGAGAGGGACATAAGATATTCAACTGGTTGAGTAGGAGTCAAGGGGGTGCCAAAAGGGTCAAGGACATCTTGGGGTGCATCAAGCACTGCTTTGTTAGCTGGTTAAGGGTGGGGATTGTCCCACCCTGCTCTGCACTGGTGCAGCCTTACCTATCATAAAACCTCAAGTGTTGTGGGCAGTTTTGGGCACCACAATACCAGAAGAATATGAAGCTGTTGGACAGCCTCCAGAGGAGGCCACAAAGATGGTGAATGCTCTGGAGGGGAAGCCATAGGAGGAAAGGTAGAAGTCACTTGGTCTGTTCAGCCTGGAGAAGAGGAAACTCAGGGGAGATATCATTGCAGTCTACAGCTTCCTCATGAGGGGAAGCAGAGGGGCAGGAGCTGAGCTCTTCTCTCTGGTGACCAGGGACAGGACCCAGGGGAATGGCAGCTGTGCCAGAGGAGGGTTAGGTTAGATCTTAGGAGAAAGTTCTTCCTCCAGAGAGTGGTGGAGCATTGGAACAGTCTCCCCAGGGGTGCAGTCATGGCACCAACTCTCCTGGAATTCAGGAAGCATTTGGACAATGCTCTTGGACACATGGGGTGTCTTTGGGGTTGTCCTGTGCATAGACAGGAGTTGGACTTGCTGATCCTGGTGGCTCCCTTCCAACTCAGGACATTCTATAATTCTATGACTTGGAATCACAGGATGTTTGAAGATGGAAAGGAACTGTAAAGGTCATCTACAATTTAAGAAGCCATCACTGACCAGAACAAATACCATGATGGTGAAACCACCAAGCTCTTTTCCCATGCTCTTTCCTGCATTTCCTCTTCTAGTTAACTCTTATCATGTAAGAAACCTGGTGGTAAGAGCAAGACTTTAGGTTCAAAGACCCTTTCCTGATCCTGGTGGATCAGTGACCAGATGGAGGACTGGAAAAATACCTGTATTTATTTAGTTAGTTATTTTCCTGAAGCATTATTGATTTTGCATTAACTCCTCCAGTAAAGCTGGAAGAGATGAAGTCCCTTAAGAGAGATCAATACATTCTAGCAACATTTGGCCTCTAGAGATTCCAGTGACAAACCTTCCATAAATAACCTGGCCAGATTAGATTAGATTGGAGAAGATTACATTCATATAGATAAGAAAGCTTTAGATGTCTAATTCCAGGGCTTATCAGGGATGGCCTGAGAACTATTGAAGCATGTTTCCAAGCCCTTTTTGTTCCTCAGTGCCTCCCTAGCTTTGCCCCTGTGGTGTCACAGACATATGATAGTGATTAGTAGCCAGACTAGAGCTTTTCCTAGGAGTTTGATAATGCTGCAGCCTTTGATGCTTTGATGGATAAAGAAAGGTGT
Source organism: Galbula dea (assembly GCA_013399015.1). Taxonomy (NCBI): domain Eukaryota; kingdom Metazoa; phylum Chordata; class Aves; order Piciformes; family Galbulidae; genus Galbula; species Galbula dea. The sequence goes on along the minus strand of VWZX01002526.1, from coordinate 224,511 downwards.
TGAGGGAGTGAAATAAGAATAAGCAGTAAGGAAATCAGAATGCTGCTGTTTCCCAAAGGGTGCTGGGGTTTTCTCTTCTTCTCTAACTAATTGCATCTTTCCCTTAAAAAAATATCCTCTTCTCTTGGCTGAAAAACCTGAAAAAATAGGGCTAATTAGAGGTGTATTGTGATTTATTTTGAAGTGACTGGAAAGTGACAGATACTTGGTGCCAATACCAAAGCATAACAAATGATGTGATTACAAATGACAGAAGGGTAGGGGTTGGAAGGGACCTCTGGGGATCACCTAGTCCAACCCTCCTGTTAAGACAGGCCCATCTGGAGCAGGTTGTCCAGGATCACCTCCAGGTGGGGTTGGAATCTCTCCACACAAGGAGACTCCACAACCTCTCTGCAAAGCCTGGGCCAGGGCTCCAACACCCTCACACCAAACAAGCTTCTCCTGCTCAGCTGGAACCTCCTGGCTTCCAGTTGGTGCCCAGTGCCCCTTGGCCTGGCCCTGGCCACCACTGAGCAGAGTCTGGCCCCATCCTCTCAACACCCTTTAGCTCTAGCTCAGCATTGAGCAGATCCCCATGTTCTCTGAGGTTCCTCTTGCCCATTTTGGGTTGGTTTGGTCTTGCCCTTCACTTGCTGCTCATTCTGGGGGGGAAGAACTTGTGCTCTGTGGGTTCACTTCTCCAGACCTCCTTTGGGAAGGACACTTAACTTCTGCTTTGCTTGCAGTGCATGGCACTTGGGATGAGTGGTCTCCATGGAGCTTGTGCTCTTCCACATGTGGAAGAGGGTACAGAGACCGGACTCGCACCTGCAAACCTCCACAGTTTGGTGGCAACCCCTGTGAGGGCCCAGAGAAGCAAACCAAGTTCTGCAACATTGCCCTTTGCCCAGGTAAGGCAGTTAGAGATTTGAAGCCTTCCCTCCAGCAGGTCTCCTCACCTCTGCAGATGTCTACATGTGGGTCTGTAGCTGCCTGAGCTGAAGAAGCACATAGGAGAGGAGACAATGGAGAAGCAACCTAAAGGTTACTCAGCTAAGTGTTGGTTTTTGTCCAGATTTGCTCTGGGTAAGAGCTTTCAGAGGACACAGTATGAAGGATGAATCTGGGCTGGCTCAGCTCTCACTACTGTTTCCAAGATCATCTCAAGTTTCTCACCTGTTATCTTCAGGGAATGGTTTGAACTTCTTTTGCCTGATTGAGTTTGTTCCTGTGCTAACGTTAGTTAGTAGTTTTACTTCCCAGCAATTTGCATCCATTCATTCACTCTCTATGCAGGTTTTCTCTGCACCTGATCCTGCTTTGGGTGCTGATAAGGACCAAGAGATTCCTCAGGTTCTTCCATGACATATTTTAATACTTTTAAGTACCTTTTCCTTACCCCTGGATTTCTCTTCCAAAGGATTCTCCCCATGTTTTACTTTGAAAACACCAGAAAGAAACCTCAAGATGAAATGACTTTTAACACTCAAAATCCACTTGAGCTCCTGTGGCTTCCACCCCTTGAAGCAGACAGGTTCTGGTTTTACTACAGAGTCCCCATTAATTTATCTCAAGGTGCCCTAGTGAACATGATCTGAACACAAAGGAGCAACCCAACACTCCTCCCCTCTCCTAGGGTAATGTCAACTGACATCTTTCCAGCTGAATGAGAATCATTCTGAGATATTATGGTGTCCCCTGAGGAGAAGAAAGATTGTGGGAGGGATGAGGACTTTGTAAAAACATTTATGAGAAACCTCTTGGCATTTCCCACCCAGTTTTCACCCCAAGGAACTCTCAGGATTTCTGGCTTTGGACCAGAAGGCTCAACTAGGAATAAGAAAATCCCAAATTGACTCTGTCATAAGAACAAAACTAAAGCCAAAAGGAAGAAGCCAAACCTGGCATTGCTTGGGCAACAAAGTATAGCCTGAGTTAACACTGATCCATAATTAATTCAAAGACAAATAAATACATGAGTAGACTGCAGTGAACAAACAGTGGTGGATAAAGAGAGGCAGCCCAACTGCAAGGCTTCAGCTCTAATTAATGCCACAAAGGCAATCAGAGCCAAATGAGCATGGTGGTGAGGGACTCACTGAAGGACAACACTGGGCACTGTTCAGCTCCTGACACACCAGGCAGTTGGACCACTGATTGCCACCCAGCTCTGAGGTTTTAGTGCTACAGTTGATGAATGAAATAAAGGCTCTGCTGCAGGGAAAACAGAGCTTCTGTTCCTCTGGAGCAGTGGAGGTTGAGAACCAAGTTCTTAGGAGAGAGAGAAGGGGGAAGGCAATGCCAATCCCTGCACACACCACACCAGCCAGACTCCAGGGGTCATGGAGTCCTAGCATCATTCTGGTTGGAGAAGATCTCTGAGATCAGTGAGTCCAAGCATCCACCCAACACTGCCATGCTCACCACTAAACCATGGCCCCAAGCACCATATCTCCATGTTTTTCTGAACACATCCAGGGATGGTGACTCCACCACTTCCCTGGGCAGCCTGGGTCAATGTCTGAGAACCCTCAGGGGGAAGAAATTCTTCCTAATAACTAATCTGAACCTCCCCTGGTGCAACTTGAAGCCATTTCCTTTTGTCCTATCAACTGTTACTTGGGAGAAGAGGCCAAGCCCCACCTCACTCCAACCTCCTTTCAGGTAATTTCTCCTCTCAGAGGAAATCACCTGTTCTCTATCTCCCCTTAAATAAGCAATTTATGGATGTGAGGCTTTCATTTTCCCACCTCCAAATGCTTCCACTTGTGCTAAGCTGCCAGTCACCAGTACCCCAGCAGCAGGTAGGACTTTGGTAACTGTAACTTTATGGATAAATGCAATTTTTGTTTACATCAACACAATATTTGCTTTGATAAATGCAATTTGACTTTTCCAACCTAGGGGAGTGTTAATGAGAGGCAAGGCACTCAGCTCACTACCTTCAATCAGAAAACCCACACTCATTTCTACCTGGGAGGATCAACTTTGGATCCTTTCCAGGGAGGAATCACCTGGTGAACTTGTTGTCCCACATTCTTCTCCTTGGAGCTGCTTTCCAGCAGATCAACCCCTAACCTCTCCTGGTCCATGGGGTTATTCTTCCCCAGGTGCAGGAGTCTACACTTCTGCTTGATCAGGGCTGTTTGAGTCCCTGCAGATTTCAGAGGGGATTGAGTTGCATCTATTAGCTTGGGCTGACCAACAAAGCCAAAGAAAATGTGCTGCAATCTACAGCAAAGTGATTGGAGCCAGAATTCACTTTTCAGGGTTTCAGGTTGTTTTTTTTCTGAGGGAGAGCTAGCAGCTAATGAGAGTTAAACAGAGCATGATGACCACTGCTAATGAGGAAAAAAAATGTCCTCCAGGAACAGGAGATTGGGTGATGGATCTGTTGATCAGGGACTAATTAGGGTGTAACTGCCATGCTTGGGAATGCCTCACACTGCTCCACAGATGTATTCCTGTTTTCCTCTCCAACCCCATCCCTATCACAACCTCTTTTGCCCTTCCTTCCTCTATTTCATTATCAAAGACACTGCTCTGGAGAGATGTGTCAAGCCTGTCAGTGCTAATTCAACCATGAGAGAAGGACATTGACCACACACATGCACTCTGCTCATGCTCTCCTGTTGGAGCAGACACCTTTGCTCTGAGCATTTCCCAGCTAACAGCAACTTTCTCCAGTAGTTCCTTGTCCCTTTTGGACTGTAGAGCCTCTAACTGCACAAAGTAGTCCAGATGTGGCCACATTAGGGCAGAGTGGAGGGGAGGGAGACCCTCCCTTGACCATTATTCCTGTGAAGAATGCTGGGATTTGAGTTTCTGTGTGTGCTTTAATGAAAGACAGAGTTTTTGGGTGCTAGAGAATGTTTCTTCCCTGCACACCCATGCATTGGTTTGGTGAAAAATGAGTTCCCTCAAAAAATGCTGATCATCCACAATGGGAAATGTCCTGGTAATGGATTGATTCCTTCAACATCTTCAGTGAGAACATGATCCATGTCTCCTATCTGGAGGTTGTGTTGTGATCAGCAATATTATGAGTTTGGACTTGTATGCTGGCATGTCTAATAGCAGTAATTCCAACTTTTAGGGTGTTGTGCAAAGCATGGACATAACAATTGAGATGTTGTAGCCTTTGCATCTTGCCAGGCCATAACATACCCCTCAGATGCTGCAGAAGGTCCTGACAAAGTGCCACTTCCACAGACCTCTCCACTTTTCCACCATGATCTTTGCCCTCTCTCACACTCTGTGACTTCAGGTTGGCCTCTCCTGCCTTGGTCCTTTGTTAGTTGAAGGTTGGAGGTTCTTGCCCTGCTTCTAGAGGGAGAGATTTTCACATTCAGTTTTGTTTTCTCTCTTTGGGCCACTCAGTGGATGGCAACTGGAACGAGTGGTCGAGCTGGAGCTCCTGCTCAGCCTCCTGCTCCAACGGTACCCAGCAACGGACCAGAGAGTGCAATGGACCTTCCTATGGGGGAGCTGAGTGCCAGGGGCACTGGGTGGAGACCAGAGACTGCTTCCTACGTCAGTGCCCAGGTCAGTGATCATTCACTTCTTTCTTTTGGCTCATCTTTCTCTGTAGGCTTTTGGAAATGGTTGTCTTTGGGGGAGAGGGGCAGAGTTTTCGGCAGTAATGGACTGGTAAGGAGGTTGTGGATCCTAGCAATGGACCAGCCAACATCCACAGCTGGCAAATGCTGCAGAAGACCCTAGAGAGGTGAGGGATTACCTACAGGGAACATGTCCTTCTAACCTTAGAGACCAGTTTTCAGCATAAGCTTACAAAAAACCCAAAGAAAAACCAAATCAGTGAATACCTTTCCTTGGCTCCACAATGTTTCACCTTCCCTTCTCTTTTGGAGTTTTGTTTCTCTTCTCCAACCAATTTCCCAGCCCTGCTTATAGCTGAAGCACATAGGGGACCAACCTCTGTTGTATCACAGCTTTGAACCTTAGTGCTGACAAAGTGTGGCACAATGAAGCCTTGAGTCATGCCTATCTAAGACATGCCACTTACTTTTCTCATCTAGTTATGTCTTAAAATCATCATCATCACAGGCTTATCAAGGTTGGAAGAGAACTCTGAGGTCATCAAGCCCAACCATCAGCCTAGCACCATCATCTAAAGCCATGTCCCTAGGACTAACCCAAGTCCCTAAGTACCACATCTATAATAATAATTAATATTAGTATTATTTCTGCTGCCCCAGCTCTTGTAGCCACTACCTTACACTCAGACTAATCACCTTGGCTTCATACCATGGACCATGGGCTCCAGGAGAGCCATTTGATGCAGGAGAAGCCATGAGAATTGAAGCATATATCACTTTACACCAGAAATCTGCATTTCTCAAGGCTGAGCCCAGCACTGCAGAGCTGCAGGTGGAGTTTGCTTCCTTCTTTTGTCTTGGGGGAGGTCATTGCAAAGGAGCTAACTGGTGTGGAAAATATCCTGACCTGGAAAGAAGTCTTCAAAAACTAGAAGCCTTCAAGGTTGATCAGCAACTCATTTTTCTTGTCATGCTTCTCCTGGCCTGTCCCTGGGTGCTCCAGCCCTGTTAGACCACAGGACTCAGCTGGAGTGGAACTTTGAGCTGGAGAGGGTTCTTCTCCCCTTTCTGAGAGAACAGAAACAGCTCAGATCTTTGAGGCACTTCACATACCTTGCTCAGGTGTGCAAGTATGGTCCTCTCCTGTCCACAAGCATGGCTCTTCATCCTGGTATACCTATTTCCTCCTGGAATCCCTAACCTCTCTGGTAGCCATCACCATCTCCAGCAGAGCATAAAAAATTTTGACCATAGATATTAGACTTTCCTGCATGGCTTTGGTGTTTAGGTCTCTTGCAACTTATGGAGATCTTCCAAGACCAAAAAAGCCTCATTCTTTTTTAGACAAGCTTGTCCCACTGATTTCAGAGCTAACCATCAAAGCAATGCTGGTCATGTGTTCCACTGCATACAGGGTCAGCAAAGAAAGCACTAGAGGCTGCTGCTCTCCTTCTTTGAGTGTTTTCTTCTACTAGAAGAAAATTCTCCTATTTCTTTTCTTCTTTTCTAGAAGAAGAGATGGATGCCCTACCCTCTCAAAAGGAGTTAGTCAAGCCAAGATGAGATGTTAACTCCTAATTAAAACCCAAAGGGTAATCAGCTGACTTAGGACCTTGCTCTAGTTCTGTCACCAGGTTGTTGTTTCTCATCTGTGATGCAGCAGAGGAGAATGTGTCCTTCCATTGCAGGCTTGTTGTGAGGGCTAATTAACATTTTTACAGTGCTGGGATAAATGCCATTGTTAATGTAAAAGAAGTCACATTTTGATAAATGCCATTGTTAATGGGAAAGAAGTCACATTCCCACTGAAGCTGGAAAGGTGTTGGGAGGAGATACCAGGGAAGGAGTTAATATCCCAAACCTCTTTCCAAGGCACATGAGACAGCAGTGCAGTGGAAATGGCCAAAAGAAGGTTTATTTGATGTTCCTTCAGGCTTTCTCACCCAAGCCTCTCTAAATTCCTGAGCCAGATCTTCTTTTGGAAGCTCTATTTTCCCACATCCATTGTATATCCTAACCAGACTCAAGCTAGAGGCTTTGGCTGGCAGATGTGGTTGCTAGGTTGAATCTCTGCCCACCTAAAGAACATTCATGAGCACAGCCCCAAATCTCAGCCCAAGGAAAGGGATAGGGCTGTTTTAGCAGGGGATGAGGATACTGAGGAGAAAGACAAGAACATTCTTCAACCAGTTAAGACCATCCACATCTGCTGAGGAACAAGATCCAAGGCTGGAAACATCCCTACCCACCAAGCCATGCTCTACTCACCCTATATATTGCAGTGCTCACCTTGGAACCCTGTCTCCTTCTGCTGTAGATTATGTCTGGGGCATGACAAGCTGTTTCTCTCCTCTTTTTGTCTCCAGTGGATGGGAAGTGGCAGGCCTGGGGAGTGTGGGGCAGCTGCACTGCCACGTGTGGAGGTGGGACACAGAGACGTGATCGCGTGTGCTATGGGCCCTTCTTTGGTGGAGAGACTTGCCAAGGCCCCAAGGAAGAGTATAAGCAGTGCAATGACAGAAAGTGTCCTGGTAGGTACCTCAGAACCTTCATTCTTTCCTCTGCATGGAGAGGGGATAGGGATTTTGGGAAGAGGAACCTGTGTCAGAGAGTTGAATGCAACATGGAGTTGGGATCTAGTTGGGTCCTGCCAATAACCCAAGTACAAGATATGTCCAAGGGTTTGGGCTGATTCTTGCCCAAATCAGTGTAACCATGCTGATTTCAGTGACTCTTCAGTAAGTTCCACCAGTTTAATCTCAATGTTCTTCATCTTTTAATTGCCCTACAGCCATAAGAGGAAGAGATACTCTGTTGGATAGCAGAAGCCAACATCAGAGTCTCTAGTTCATGAAGTAGTTGAGCAGGACAAAACCAGGACATAAAACTACTGGAGAATGTCCTGTTAGGGTTCAAGAGCAAAAGGATCTCAATGCAGTTCTTAATTAGCAAGGGTGGGGGAAAGGTAGGGAATCATCAGAGGCTAAAAATAAGCTTGCTCAGTTTGTTCTCAAGGAGATAGCATCAGATGCTGTCATGGTTTGGTTGGAAGAGAAGAATTGAGCTTAGTTGGGTTAGTTATTAAAACTCTCCCAGTGCAAAGAGGTTATTCTGGTAAAAAGGATTTTATTATGAAGCAACATGGAAAAGAAAAGAAGAAGAAAAGGAATAAAGAATAAAAAGGATGAAATGATTCTCTCCTGGCCTGGGAATTTCTTCTGCACTCAGTGGCAACACAACACCAGACAATCAGTGCTGTTTCTTCAGAGCATCTCTGATCCACAGCATCCCTCAGTGGTCCCTAGGGAGACTGCAGGGTTGAAGAAAGCAGGAGGGTTTGATAAGTCAGAGGAGGAGAAGAGGGAAGGTCAGATATGAACACACTCCCTTTCTGCTTTTTGGTGTGTGGTGTAGTTTTGCAGCCAAGGGTTGAAGACAGAAGCCCTGAATCAAATTCAAGAGAAGAAAGCTCTTTAAGAGGGTCTAGAAAGGTCCTTACTAAGGTGTAGCAACAACAACTTTCTTGCCAAGAGCTGCCACAAGGCAAAGCAAAAGTGTTAGGGAACTTTCTTAGGTTGTTGCATCCTCAGGATGGGTGGACAGGCAGTTTTCAGACAGCCAGGGCAAATTCTGGAGAGGTTGAGTGCTTTTGTCAAGGGCCAGGCACCGAGCAGAGCTAAGAAGTTCACTTCCAGACCTCCTGGCTCACACCGCACTGCTGTTCCTTCCAGATCACCCTCCCCTGTTTCCTATTTCCAGTCTCTTCTCCATGTCTACCCTGAGGAGGAGACTTTACCAATGGAGTTGTTCCTTCCTTGCAGAGCCCCATGAAATCTGTGATGAGGAAAGCCTTGGCTCTGTGGTTTGGAAGGAGACACCTGCTGGGGATGCTGCAGCTGTCAGGTGTCCTCGCAATGCCACCGGTAAGGATGTCCTCATGCCTTGGCCAGGGAGTTGACTCAGCCTTAGAGCATCCTTCATCCTTTACCTCCTAGATGAGGAGAATTTGGTTGTGGGAGGACAAGACAAGCAAATGGACTTCCTTCCCTCAGAGCTAAATTAACTCTTACTGGCTTCTTGTGGTCCTTCATTGTTTATCTACAACTCCTTGGTTTGTACTGAAGAATCTGAGGTGGTTTCCTATCCACTGACTACCTAGTCCTGGGACAGCTTTGCAATGGATGGTTACTGTGGTATGTTCTCCCTATTCCATAAAAACAGCTCTGCAAAAAGCAGGTGGAGCTTTATTAGAGTCCTCTAGACTTGGGTGTTGTATTTCTCTCCACTCCCCATAAAAGAAGCTAGGATCTGAAAGCAGGAAATCTGAGTTGTGTTGTCCACCCACACTTAGGTGTTTTCCTCACCTTAGAAACCATTGCAGCTCTTCAAACATACCTTGAGGTGCTCAAATTGATGGTCTGCTCATGGCCACATGTTCCCCAAGAAGTCAGAGAAGGTTTCCAGGAGACATGCTGGTGATGGAGCTTGTCCTCAACTGGATGTTCCTCACTCCCAGGCAGGAACAGAAATGGGGGCAGCAGTGTCAATAACAAGCATAAAGGTTTGATTTTGTTTGAGTGACAAATTCTTCAGCTCTCTTGGACTCCCAAAGCCTGGGACAGCCAGGTTCCTCCCAAATGCTAGCCTAGAAGGAGGGCTGTATCCAGAGAAAGGTCACTGGATCATTAAGCAGCAGCAATGGGATTGTGGAGCCAGCAAAGCCTGCTCCTCAGAGGCTTTCCAAAGAGCAGCAAAATTGCTTGGGCAATTTTCTCCTCACTGAGAGGTCAGTTCCTCTGCAGGCCAAGGGCATGGGATTACCACTGAAGCTAATGAAAGACCTAGGGGAGGACCACAAGCAGCTTTCAGAGTGTTTCAGCTGATGCAAAGATGATGCTGGTGGGTGTTTATTCTCCTCTAGACTGTGTGGGCAGTGTGAGACACTGTGGCTGGTAGGTGTGCCTACATGGATGCATTGACCAGGGGGTGGCCCTCATGAAGGTGCTTAGCTTTTCATCCTGCTGCCCTCATTCCCATCTTCCTTTTCTTTTCCTCTTCCAGGCTTGATCCTTCGAAGATGCATTTTAGATGAAGAAGGGATAGCTTATTGGGAGCCTCCAACATACATCAAGTGTGTTTCTATTGATTACAGGAACATACAGATGATGGTAAGGCTTCTCAGCTCAGTAGCTCTGGGCTATCCCCAAATGCTTCTTACACCATGTCCAAAGAAGGGCAATGAAATGGTGTCCAAAGAAGCCTAATGAAGCCCTGGTGAAGGATCTAGAGCACAAGTTTTCACTGTTGTGATGAATTTCTCCTGGCCTCCTGCTGCTTGCCTTAAAATGGCATTGCTTTTAGGAGAACCTTCTTCTCCTGTTCAGGACAAGCTACAGTCTGTCCTAAAATAGGTCCAAAGTGGTTGTAAGAAAAGAAGGGTTTGGAGCAAAAATCTTCTGTTGCAATCAGAATAGTATCTGTGTAGTAGAGTCATCTATTCTGAACCTACACATGACTATTGCTTTGTGGGCATACAGAAAAGATCACTGCTGCTCTCCAAGCTTCTAAATAGATCTCAGGCTCTCAAGCCAGCAAAGATTGTCAGAGCCACCTCAGCTGCCCTCTGACTTACAAGGAAGGTCAAAACCTTTCCCCCAGCATTTCCTTCACTGAACTCATTCACTTGATTTTGACTCCGCCCTAAAACGTTTGTCATGTTTCTATCTGCTCCTCAAGACCAGAGAACATCTTTCCAAAGCTCAACGTGGCTTGATGGGAGATGGGCTGTCAGATGTCCTCCAAAACCTTGTGGAAATCTCCCAGGATGGAACCAGCTACAGTGGGGACTTGCTGTCCACCATTGATGTACTCAGGAACATGACCGAGATCTTCCGTAGGGCCTATCACAGCCCAACCTCTGGGGATGTGCAGGTGAGCTGAGCTGCAGAGCTTGGAGACCAAGGCTAAGTGATAAAGGGAGGGTGTGTGGCTGCACAGGGCTCAAGGTTTGATGACCTCTTTTGGAGCTGATAAATAGCTAATGAAAAGCCAGGACACCTTCTGCCCAAGGGAAGTGTCTTTGTGTGTTCCCAAACTCTCTTCTCAAGGGGGTTCTCCATGGCTTACAAAGTAAGAATGTGAAATCTAAAGTCCCCCTGAATTATTTCAAGCTGATAGCACTTTATTTTAGGATCTAATTGATATAAGAACATCATTGGGAAGGGATTTCAGTCTAATGACTAGAGGTAAGATGATCCTGTGATATTGGGTACCTAGATATTGATGTGGGAGAATATCCTGATGACTTCTCATCCCAGGGTTTTACTTTCAGCAGTTGCATGCAGAGTGGTTACAAGATATACCCTTGGGGCCAGGTCATCACTCCATCACTTGAAACATTAAACTGATCCTACAGGATCTGCAAGGGGTGGTAAAAGTAGAGGAAACAAAACAAAATCAATGTTCTTGAAATATCTCCTTCCTTCTCATAGTGTGCTGCAAAGATCCTACCATGCACTGCATCCTCTTGATCAATCACTGCTGCTACCTGGTGGAAGACTCAAGAGGTTTCCCTGTGCTGGGAATAACAGAAGTAGTAAAAAACAAGATAGGAAGCAATTTGGACAAGGTTTTAACCAGTTGCTGAAAGACATCTAGCTAACCTGTTCTTAAAAGCCTTCAGGAATGGATAGAAGACATGTTCCCAGTCCAAACCCTTAGCAGATATGGTCATCAAAGTGAAGGTCTTGGGAAACAGACCTTACTGTGACCTAACACTGACATCCTGGAGGACACAGACTGGTGAAATACTGTGGGATCATTTGGGAATGGGACCATGAGAACCCTCTTAGAGCATGGTTGCTTCTCACATGTTCCTCACACATCACTGTGTCCTTCCTAGCCTGGGCTAGGTTTGGCTAACCACCTCCTTTCTCCTCTTTTGTCTCCCTGCTCCAGAACTTTGTCCAGATCATCAGCAACCTTTTATCAGAGGAAAACAGGGACAAATGGGAGGAAGCTCAGCTGGTATGAACCTTTAACTCCTTCTCTGAAACTAAAGAGGCTTCCAGCACAAGCTTAAGCTATGACAAGTGTCTACATGACCTCCTAGCTCTTCTTGCCCATGTTGTGTCTCCTTCCACCACTGCTGTTCTCCTTGGATAAATCCTTGTAATGAAGGAGGCAGACAGCTCAGACAGAGTCAACTCTGCTCAGCTTCAGTGTTGACTGCATAGCAGCTGAATCATGCAACTGGTGGCATGGGTGAGCTTGGTGCCAGTCTGAGTCATATTTATGGAGTTAACTCAGTAAGCCACAGGATCTCACCTCTAAGCCAGAGTCTCTGCATGAAGAACAGTGAAAGACTGGTGGTGAACACCAAATTCTGGATAGCTTTCAGAAGCTAGGCTTGGTTTGGAAGTGATAACCCTTCTGGCTTGCTGTAATTCCACCTTTTCTTCTTGCCAAGATGAGATGGGTGTGAGTTCCTGGCTAAAAAAGATGCAGGACAAGTAGCATTTTCATAGCCCAGAGCTGGACTCTGCTCAGCTGAGCTTCTGGTTGTGGTCAGCATGAGCTGAGCAAGGGTTCAGTTATATTTTGCTTTATTTCTCTTCTCTCAAGGTTGGAGATCATTCTGTAGCTCAACTCATATTGGGGAAAGTGTTGTTGGTTTTTCTGGCTGTGTTTTAGTTGGCTTTTGTCTCTTCTGCCCCAGCTGAACTCTCTGCTTGAGCTCATGTCAGATCTATTTCTTGTCCCTTTGCTATCCCCTTGATGAGGGATGTTTGATGCTGTCAACTTACTAGAGCTTTTGGAGATGGCATCAGGATGAGACCAGCAGCTCTGGTGGATGAGCCCAGGACTGAGCTCATGCTTTCCATGATCAGAGTTATACCTTGGAACACAAACACCAGCTCAGCTTGCAAAATAACCTAGATTTAGGAATATAACTCAGCCTTTGTAAGAGAACAGTCCCATGGAAGGTATCTTGAGGTATGGATGAGTACATGGCAGCTCATTGTTAACCACCTGTTCCTGCTGCAGAATTCCTCAGACAGGGCTGGAAATACCAAACAAACAAGGAAAAAAAACCTCCCTGCACAAAAAGCAGCCCCAGAGGAACACCAGGAGCAGGGAAGTCCTCCAGGAAAAACTCATTGGAAGTCCAGCATATGAGACAAGGACCTGAAAACACCTCTTTCATCCCCCAAGAGCTGAGCAGCCTTGCAAACCTGTTCTTCTCCTCTTTTTTCCCCTTGAGATCTGGTGGTTTCCCATTGCACTTGGAAGAGGATGACGTGGTCTGGCTCCACACAACATAGAGAACCATCTGGATGTGGTCCTGTGGCACTGGCTTTAGGTCACCCTGCTTGAGTAGGACCAGATAACCTCCAAGGTTCCTTTTCAGAACTCAGCCACTCTATGATTCTGTGAGTTGGAGCCCAGATACTCCAGTTTCAAGCCTACAGGTGCATGTAGATCTTCCAAGCCCAGAGGACTGTCAAGTTGACATGACAACAGGGAAACCCTTGTGGGGGTTGTGGATCCCCTTAAAAACACCTGCAGCTTTACTCACTCTGCCCAATTTGTTCCCACTGGCTTTCCCTCTGCAATCTGCTCTTTGCACCTCTAGATAGATACAGCCCAGCTGCTGCCAGCACCACCAGGAGGAGTGGGACCATAGAATCCTAGAATGTTAGGGGTTGGAAGGGACCTGGAAAGATGATCTAGTCCAACCCCACTGCCACAGGAGGATCACCTAGATGAGGTGACACAGGAACAAGTCCAAATGGGTTGGGATGTCTCCAGAGAAGGAGACTCCACAGCCTCCCTGGGCAGCCTGGGTCAGGGCTCTGGCATCTTCCTTGTCACCATGGCAGGGAGAATGTTTGCTTGGCTTATGACAACAAAGGTTTCAGGAGTCTCTGTCCTCCTCCCTCAAAGCTGCTGGACCAAACTCAGGCAGGATTAACCAGTTGTCATCCAAGAGAGGTGATGGCTCCACTCTACTTGGTGCTGGTGCAGCCTCACCTTGAGTATTCTGTGTAGCTTTGAGCACCACAATTCCAAAAGGGTGTTAAGATGTTAGGGAGTATCCAGAGGAAGCCACAAAGGTGGTGAAGGGTCTGGAGGAGAAGCCATATGAGGAATAACTGAAAACATTTGGTATGTTCAGCCTGGAGAAGAGGAGACTGAGGAGAGGCCTCATGGCAGTTTAGAACTGCTTCTCCAGAGATGAAGGTGAGGCAGGAGCTGAGCTCTTCTCTCTGGTGACCAGGGACAGGACCCAGGGGAATGGCATGAAGCTGTGGCTGGGAAGGGTTAGGTTAGATGTTAGGAGAAGGTTCTTAACCCAGGGAGTGGTGAAGCACTGGAAGAGGCTCCCCAGGGATGCAGTCATGGCACCAACTCTCCTGGAATTCCAGAAGCCTTTGGCCAATGCTCTTAGCCACATGGGGTGACTTTGGGATTGTCTTGTGCAGAGACAGGAGTTGGACTTGCTGATCCTGGTGGGTCCCTTCCAACTCAGGACACTCTATGATTCCCTGAGCTCTTTTAAAACAAGGTCTTTCCATTAAAAGTAGACCCAACTTCATCACAGTCTCATATCCCAGTACTCTTTAGGCCCCTGGGTAGTGATGTTGGTCAAGGAAAATAAAACCTTACCAATCCAGATAAGTACTCAGAGAAGGGCTACCCTGACTTCTGAGGAGGTTGAGTTGCCTGATGAAAGCCTGAAAGCCAATGGCTAGTGTAGCTTGGAGTCAGTTTGACCTTGTGATTTCAATCTGTGAGCAGCACACAAAAAATATTCTGTTAAAAATAGCTTCCTCACTCCCTTCTCCTCCTTGTGTGCACACCTGCAGGACTTTTAGATTTGATCCTGATGCAGTTTTAGTCTTCACCAAGCTTCCTTTGGATAGACAGAGAAAGACAAGCATGATCACCCCCATGCCCATGCACTCAGCCTTCCTCCTGTCTCCATCCCATCCTGCTCTCCTGCTTGTCCCTAGTTGACCTTTCAGCTCTGCTCAGCCACCTCAGGAGCTCAGGATTATGGTGAGGAATTGAAAAGGTGATGCAAGTGGCAGACCAAGAAGAGATGTAAAGAGCTGAATTGCTTTTCTTCAGCCTCCTGTGGTCTTTGCTAAGCCCCTGTAGGCAGATGTGCTCTGAGGAGAAGACAGGTAGTCAACACAGCTCATTTCAAGTGGATTATCTTTTATGAAACCTGTCACTGGCAAACTAGTTCTTGTTGAACAGCCTTGTGTTGGCCTGACAAAATGAAGAAGAAGAGTTCTTGCCAATATCTTTATCATGGGGAAATACCAAGAAGGATAGAAAGAGATGGAGAAGCTCCAAGACAACCCAAGCTCAAGAAGAAGCAACTTGGCTATTTGGAAAATGAGATGAGATGAACTTGGCAGGAAAACCAGGAAAGCCCAAAACCAGCCCATGATGCTTTTCTGGATAGGATGATGTGATCTGGTGCCTGAGAGCCAACCTTAAACCATGGAGGACTTTGATGTGGTTACTTTCAGTGGAGGCAATATTTTGTGGGCTCCTTCTCAGCAGGTAACATGCAGACCATCAGAAGTAGACCAGATATGTTTCTCAGGCCAAGTATCACAAGATCTGAGTGTTAGGGAAGTTTAAGGCTCTCAGAATTTGACCAAGGGCAAAGCTTTGATAAGTCAACATGAAAACACCTTCCCTCTCTGGCATGATGTCTCTGGATGTGCAGATGCAAATGTTTTTGTCTTGGTGGCACCTAGATTGGACCAAACACTCCAGCCAATGGACTTGGAGCTACATTAAATCACAGCTGCTAAGAGGTTATCCTAGTGCCTTTCTCTGTTTAACTGCAGAAACAGGACCATAATGAACATCAGCAGCATCTTATGTTCTCTGAATGAGGTTGTTGGTAGTAGAGGTCATCCTAGGGAAGGGAAGAAGTTGGGTAGGTTGTCTTCTGCTCTAGAAAGTCTCAGCTATTCCCCTTTGCTTTGCTTTGAGCTATTGCCCTTCTCCATCAGTTTCATCACTCACTGCCATGTCATGTCATTCCTTGCCCTTTTCTCTTTATTTTCTTAGGCTTCCTGTCAGGATTTCTCAGCCCTCATCCTTCCCAGCTCCATAATACTCCATTACATCCAACATCTGCTTCCAGTGCAGCTGTGAGGAGAGAAAACTTTGCCCCATGATCAGCACACATGCTGTCCCCATTAATATCTGTGCTACTAAGTGTTCTTCTCCCTACAGATAGGGCCCAATGCCAAGGAGCTCTTCAGGCTCATGGAGGATTTCATTGATGTCATTGGGTTTAGGATGAAGGACTTCAGAGATTCCTACCAAGTGACAGACAACCTGGGTGAGTTATCTGCACTCCCCACCTTGGGGAGAGACCCCAGGAAGGTGGAATTGCTGGGAAAAATGGAGTAACCTGCTCTATGGGGGAGGGAAAACAGGTGGTGGGACAGGAAAAGGCCTGGGTGATCATAAACACCAAGTGGCTTTTCTCCAAGTCAGTTAGGACTTCAGCATGGAGAGGAGATGTCCTCTAAGACACATCTATAGAACCATGAATGGAGAAGAGAGGATGAGCTGGGCAGAAGAACTTGCTTCCTACAGCAGCCAGTGAAATGATCAGGCAGCAGAGCAAACAGCAGGCAGGGTTTGATTTATGCTGCATGCACAAGCACAACATGAACCTTGTTGCCAGAGGATGCTGCAGAAGCCAAAAAGTACAGATGGGTTCATGATGGGGTGAGGGAAACACACCAAGGAGAGGTCCATGGGTGGCTCTTTTAAAGCTGATGATCTGGATACAGCCACTAGCTAAGGAAGTGCTACTGAATGCTGGAAGCTGAAAGGAGAGACCAAGAGATGTTTTGCTCTCTTCTTCCTCACACTTCTTCTTACCAGCTGCTCCAGGCCACTTCTGGAGGCAGGACACTGGAGGAGACTGACCTCTCTTCTGCCAGGTTTAGTGCATGTAGATCCTTCTCAATGAACCCTAACTGCTACTGTCATCTTCCTTCATGCTTAGACTTTACCTGAAGATAGCATCACTTGTACAGCTACCAAGACCCACCCTCACTTGTTCTGCTAGCTGATCTCTCAAGTGTTTTGCCACCACATGTGAATTTACCAAGGTTGGTTCTGCTCACTGGGTTTATTTTTTTGTTTCTTGCTTCCTTCTAGTCCTTGGCATTCACAAGCTGCCTGCTAATGCAGCAACTGACATCACCTTTCCCATGAAAGGCTGGAGGGGCATGGTGGATTGGGCCAAGAACTCAGAGGACAAGGTCACTGTCTCCAAGAGCATCCTGTCTTCAGGGCTGTCAGGTAGGCAACACAGCCAGGGCACTCCAAAAGCAAATTTCTTCTTCATCTTCTCAGAGAGGTTCCTTCCATTTGGCTGCTCTTCAAATTCTCCTTCCAGCTGTGTCTAGAATCTTCTGAAGGCCATCTGGGGTGGTGAAATGAGTCTCTCATGCTTCCCTGAACACACTGGGTTGCCTTTAGGAGCAGTGAACAGTAGTTGTCTCTGTGGGTACCATATAAGAATGGATAACCAGCACAAGAAAGGCAAGTGCAGTAAGACCATGGTTCTGCCACCTATCACCATGGCCCTGTATGCTATAGATGCCCTCCAAGGCTTGGATCCAGCCTTGATAGGACCAGCTAAGGGTAAGCAGCTGTTAAATCAACACATCAGGCTGGGGCTGGAGCTGCTGCAAGGAGAAGCTTTGCTAGGCTGTGGTTTTATGGTGGTTGTGTGAAATTTCCTGCCCTTAGAAATGAAATACATAGGCATTTGTCAGAGGTCACTAGCTCCAGAGCAAGGTTTTCCTTCTAGATGTCCTGATGGGGTGTGTGTGTGTGTGTGTGTGGCACTAGTAGCTTTGAAAGAGCAAACTGCTGGCTGCTGCATCAGGCTGTGCTGTCCTTCCTTGGGACAGAGGCTGGAGACTGTGAGCTGTTGCTGTCAGAAGACCTTTGATCTCTTCCTTGTCATACCAGGACCTCTTGTCATGGGCTTCCCTCCTGGGGATGGAAATAAAGCAGCCATCATTTCTAGTTGGGGAATCTGAGGCCAGGAAGAGTTAAGTGACACCCCCAAGGGTAAACAGTGACTCACTGGCAGAACAAAGATCATGCCCAGCACTCTTTGTGTTTTGTTGTGGCTTGAAGACAACATTATCTTCCTGGGAGAAGTTGGAGCATGTTGGGAGGGTTATTACAGCTTATTTGAGGAGGTTATGGAGCTTTCACCTTTGGAAACCTTTAGTCCCTTGGACAAACTGCTGGCATCAGAAACAGGCAGAGCTGATCCTGCTTTGGGACTCAGAACTGTCCTGGAGACCTCATCCACCTCCTCAGGATGTTTTCCAGATACTTATTGGAAGTATTCTCACACATTGCTGCTGTGGGGCCCCCAAACAGTCCCTCTGGAAACAAAAGGTGGCATCTACCCTGAAGAACTAACAATTTCCCACCAGTCTTCACCTCTCCACAGTTTCCTGAGCACCATCAAGGGCTCTAGTGCCTCTGCTTTCCTCAGTGTTCTGTGCTGCTGGTGTCTTTTTGAGGGTTTCCCTGGTGGAGATGCACCTCTACTAGTTTGCTTCTCAGCTTGCTTTGGCTGCAGGGAAGAGAGGCAACCATCCTGGAGACAGGCAGGTTGGTGAGACCAAAACCAGCCTGTCTCACTGCTAGGAGCTGACTTTGCACAGTTGTTTGCAGTGGCCCAACACTGATTTCTGTATTGGGTGATGTGCTTTTTGGACTGGCTTGGTTGTGCCAGTGTTGCTGGTGAGAGGACATTGCTGGGGAGATGTTGCACAACCCAAATGCTGATGTCTACCAGCCTCTCCCAGTTACCTCCTCACCAGCTATCCCACATGAGCCCACTTTGACACAGAGGAAGACAGACATGCAAGGTTGTTTCTGCCCTGCCTTGGTGGAGTGGGAGAACTGGAAGTGCAACTTCAGTACGAGACATCAGAGAAGCCCCACCTCGGGGTGCTTCCCCAGGCTTCCTCAGCAAGGGTTTTCACTCAGCCACTTAGTTTTCCTCCCCCTAAAAGTTTGCCTATGGGTCTGCCTCTGCCACTTGTGCTTTTCCTGGGTATGTTCTTGCTTTTTGCAGTTGAGCACTGCGAGGCAGAGGAGAAAGAGAAGGAGGAGAGGGAAGAGCAGAAGGAGGAGGAGGAGGAGGAGGTCAAGTGACATGCCCAGAGGTCACACAGATGATTCAGAAGCTCATCTGAGACCATGGTCCCCATAGCCTCCTGAGGCAGTGCATCAGTTGTGGGGTTAGACCAGGCACAGTGGGACATCTCCCCTTCTTGGCTGCCCTTGTCAGCCTGAGCACAGCTCTTCTCTCTGATGGCTTGATAGTTACAGACAGGTCCAAATGCCTCTGGGTGGCTGCAAGAGACCTTTCTGCTTTGCAGATTTGTCTGCTGTGGTGCTGTCAGAGGGATTAGTGGGACTTGTGCAAGGGGAGCATCAGGCCAGTCATTTGGGATGAGGGAGCCTTGCGTGAGGGCAGGTGCCTAGCATCCTGGGTCACCCTAAAGGTCCTGAGCCATTCCTTGGGACCAATGGTGACCCAGCATGGTGACAGCAAGCACTGCATCCCACCATAGGGATGCTAGCATTGGCCAAAGAATCCTAGACTCATTATGGTTGGAAAGCCCTCTCAGATCATTGAGGCCAACCATCCACCCAACACTGCCATGCTCACCACGAAACCATGGCCCCAGCACCACATCCATGCTTTTTTGGAACATTTTCAGGGATGGTGACTCCATCATCTCCCTGAGCAGCTTGGGCCAATGCCTGAGAACCCTCTGGGGGTAGAAATTCTTCCTAATATCCAATCTGAACCTTTCCTGACACAACTTGAAGCCATTTCTGAAGTTGTCCATGTAGATACTTCCCTAACAAGAGCTATAACCTCCTTAAGTAAGAATGTTTTTCAGTGGTGCCCAGGGACAGGACAAGAGGGAACAGGCACAAACTTCAATATAGGAAGTTCCATCTAAACCTCAGGAGGAATTTCTTTCCTTTGAGAGTGGCAGAGCCCTGGCCCAGGCTGCCCAGAGAGGCTGTGGAGTCTCCATCTCTGGAGACATTCCAACCCCACCTAGATACCATCCTGTGCAACCTGCTCTAGATGACCCTGCTCTGAGATTGGGGTTGGACTAGATGATCTCCAGAGGTCCCTTCCAACCCCTAACCTTCTGTCATTGTGTGATTTTACTAACAGAGACCTAATCCTGCACCCAGGTGTCCCATGAGGACAGCTGACATCCCAGATGTCTCAGTCCTGTTGTCTTCTTCTCTCTCCCTTGGTCTCCTGCAGAGTCAGAGGACTCCTCTGTCTTCGTGGTGGGAACAGTGCTGTACAGGAACATGGGCAACATCCTCTCCCTCCAGAGGTAAGAAAAGCTCTCAGGGGAAGGGGAGGAGCTGGGAAACCACCAGTTTTTTCCTGCTGATCCCTCTTCCAGGGAAAAAGCAAAGGTCACTGGGTGCAACAAGCCAGACTTTGGCATCCAGTGCAAATCTTTTGCCCCCCCATTGCCCTGTGGTCAGGTGGGAACAGGCTCATTCATCCCAGACATCACTTGCTGGAGGGGCAGGAAGAGTTTCTCCATGCATGTGCATCCCAGATATGAGAGTGAGCACAATGCTGTTGCACATCCACATCCCTCCCTGTCACCCTTTGCCCTCCAGGGATGGATTTTCACATCAGGAGGGGTTTGGGGGTTTTTTTGGGGGAGGGGGGAAGAGCTTGACAGCTGGGAGATGCTCAGCTGCCTCCATCCTCCCAAGCTACTGAGGAGCTGCCAGCCAGGCTGAGCCCTCTGAGAGCATCACAGCAGAAGACAGGCTCAGGGAGGAGAGAGGAGAGCAGCAGCATGCCTGGCTGCACATGTCTACCATGGTCCCTGCCTTGTGAACTGCCTCAGGCACCAAAGCTTTTGTGTTCAGCACTCCCTTCCCTTTTCTTCTCTCCCTTTCTCTCTCTTTCTGCTATCTCACTCATTGTTTTTTTCCCAGAGCTGGTACTGAGGCAGTAAATTAAGCATCCTAAGGCACCTTCTGAATCTGTTCTGCACTGATTAACGTGAGCCCATTTACCATAAACACCAGGCCATCTCTCCTCACTGATAATCATTTAAATACCTCCAGATTTAGCCCTGGCAATGGCAAAAAAAAAGCTCCAAAGTGAGTGCAGAGAGGAATTAGCAAGGCAGTCAACTGTATTCTGTAATATCTTCCATTACAGCCCTGGGAATTAGATCAGAAAGGCAATAAACATCATGGGCTCCAATGATCCAGGGGTATTGCAGCTTTCTCTGGCCAAGCAGGGAATGAGCTCTGATAACCAGCAGCTGCAGCAGCCACAGCTCCTGCACAGCTTTCCCACAGGAGAGCTGATTGAAGACATTCCTTAATTAAAGGACATTCCCTCCTTTAAAATCATTACCCCTCAAAAAAATGAAATATCCAGAGTCCTGAATCACCACTGGAGGGTCAAGGAACAACAACAACAACCAAAAAGCAAATCAAAGCAGCAGCAAAGTTCCTTTTCATTCACCCCTGTGCCAATGGACACAGCATCCAAAAGGAGAAGGTCTTTAAAGAACCAAGTAGCTCTGCAGCACCTGCTTAGGGGGAGGTAAAAATATTTTGGATCACAAAGGAGAATGGGAAATAAGGCTCCAGATATCCTGGGTTTGACCACAGGGATTGAATACAGAGTGAGTTTTCCTTCAAAAGAAAGAAATCTGTAAATAAAGGAACTTTAAGGCAGCAAACAGAACCAGCTGAGCTATTCCTCAATGTCCTAATTCCCCTCCTCCAAGCAGCAATTCCTTATCTGAGCCACCCATTGCTCTGTCCCTTTGAATCCAGTTGGCAGCTGGAGCACCTGAGATGGGATACACTTGATACCTCATTTTTTAAGCCATGTTTGGGGTTTTTTTCCAAGCCTTGGTCTTAGCTGGGTACTGCTGCAGAAGACACAGCAGCAGTTGGAGAACCAACAGCTCCATGCACCCAACAGCAGCTTTACAGCTCTTTGCACATTTACAACCACTCAGGAACCTTCTGAGCTCATCTGACCTCCTCTCCAAACTAGATCTTGTTGGGTTGTGGGGGTTTTTTATTCCCCAGAAGCTAGGTTGTGACGTGCTTTTAGGAAAGATGAACTACTTTTCTTCTTCCTCAAAGGTTCCTCCTGGTCCTGAGTCCCTCACCTCCCTCCAGCAAGCTGCTCAGATGCTTCATTACCTTCTCTGCTGAGAGGTTGTCTCTTAGTTGAAGGCTGAATTTGTCTGATTTTTGCTTCCAGGCACTGGGCCTTCAGGTGGGCAGCTGAGAAAGTCACCCACATGCAAGGGGCTCTTAGATATGCTTTTCAACAGGAATCTTCTGCCTGGTTTCCTAGTCCTTGGATCAATTTTGTGTGTCTCCTTGGAACTCTCTCCACTGTTTCCCCATCTCAAAGTGGAGCTGAAGCCAAGAGAGCAGCAGCATCCTGACAAGGAGGAGTGCATAGAGATGTCTGCTTCACCTCCTTGTTCCTCCTCAGGATCACTCCTCTCCTTTCTGTCCCAGCTCTTTGTCCCCAGGTTAACCTCCTAGGGTACATTTTGTGTCACAGAACCTGGAGCTGTGTGTGCAGACCTTGCATTCTCCAAGCTCAGAAGCACTGAGGTGTCTTCTAGTTGGGCTGTGACAATTTGGCCATTTAAGCAAGCACCAGAGTTTTCTGATGATTAACTTCATTATGCTAATGACTTGCCAGGCTGAAAACAATCAGATGCTTCTTCTGCTCCTGTTTACTGCATCAATTCTCACCTGGTCTGAAGCCTTCAAAAGGATGCCATGAGCAGGGACTCCTCCCACTAGAGCAGGTTGCCCACAGCCCCAGCTAGCCTTCAAAGCTGCCAGGGATGAGGCTTCCACAGCCTCTCTGGGCAACCTGTGCCAGTGTCTCTCCACCCTCACAGGGAAGAACTTCCTCCTTGTATCCACTCTACCTGAAAACCTTCCCCATCCTCCAGCTATGTTTGGTTTTGCAGAGCAGGAATGTGCTGGTGCAAGGAAAGAGGAGATTTTGTTGGGTTCCTCAGACCTCTAAGCCAAGAAGTGAGCTACTAATGAAGGGGTGAACTGCTCTTCCCCTTGCAGCAGCTCCCTTCTTCAGCTTCTCTGCAGCTGCCTACATGTCAAAGCTTAGCTGATATTTCCTCCCACTGAGTTTTCCCTTTTAAACTGATAGTTCTGATTTTTTTTTCTCATTTCTCTTTTTTTTTTTCCTTTCATTTTAAGGAAAATATGTGTTTTGTTTTTTCTTTACCCTGCTCAAACAGTGCTGTTCTCTCTCAAGCTGGGGGAAAAGTCACTTTCTGAGCATCTCCTTGCACATCCATAGAAGATTCTAACATCTTTTTTGGACCTTTTATTTTATCTTTTCAATCCAGTTCCTGTTAACCAAATGCAAATCTTTCCCTTGGAACTCTTTTTGTCAAAGGAAGATAAGACCCAGAAAGAAAGAGGGAAGAATTTCACCAATGCTTATGGATTTGGTGGAGATTTGGGTGCTGTGGGAGCAGCCTGCTGCTGGGCTACCCCTCTACTACTGCTTCCCTCATGGCAAACTCAGAGCAGTAATGTTTTCTACTGCTGCTTGTGGGCACCTTGAACTTATTGAAGCACCCAAGAAACACCAGGACCCTTTTGTGTATTGAGATGTTTAATGTCCAAGGAAGTGCCTACAAAGAGTCTGGCTTTCCAGGGAGCAGGAGCACAGGTATGGGAGCTACATCCTCCCTCACTGCCTGTCCTGACAGCTGCATCTCCAAGAGCTGAAGAAATGGAGGTTTGGTGGTTAGGTTTATTTTGAATGCCCATGAAATGAGCTTTGTTTCTTCATGTCAAGGGCAGAAAATGAGTCCAGGACCATTTCATTACTGGGATAGGTGCAGTTTTTAATCCCAATGGCTTTTTGAGGTCTATATGGTTTAGAAAATGCCCTGATTGCTGGAGGAATAAATGTAGAGTGGCTGTGAGAGATGCTCAAAGAGGAGAGGGTGGAGCCCAGGAGCAGCAAGTGTCTCTGATGGTGTTTTAAAGTAATGAGGGCATCTCCTTCTGCACTGTGTAATGGGTTGGGGTTGACTGTGCTGCAAAGTCCCTCAGCCCTCTTTCAAACACCTCTTTCTCCTCTTCTTTTCCCAGGAACAGCACTGTTCTGAACTCCAGAGTGATCTCAGTGACTGTGAAGCCATTGCCTCGCTCTCTCCTCACCCCTTTGGAGATTGAATTCTCTCACCTGTACAATGTAAGTCTTTCCCAGAATAGCTTAAAGAGACCTTCAAGGTCACCTATCCCAACCCCCTTGCCATGGGCAAGGTCTCCTTCCACTAGATAGGTTGCTTGAAATCCCATCCAACCTGGTTTTGGACACTTCCAGGGATGAGACATCCACAGCTTCCCTGGGCAACCTGTTCCAGTGTCTCAGCACCTGCACAGGGAAGAACTTCCTCCTTGTACCTGCTCTGCCTGAGAACCTTCACCATCCTCCAGCTATGTTTGCTTTTGCATAGCAGGAATGTGTTGGTGCAAGGAAGGAGGAGGTTTGCTGAGCTCCTGAGACCTCTTTGCCAACATAGGACCCTTCAGACTCCTTGAACCTGGAGGTACTTGAGTGCCACTCTGAGATTGGGCTAGTGTTGGTTGGACTGCCAAGGTTGCATTGTATGGATCAAGCTTGCAAACCATTCTTGCCCCAAATCTCATGGTGGCCATGGCCATGGGAGAAAAACAGGGCATTCCCTAACAAAAATGGGCTATAACAGAGATCTTCCTTGAGGAGGGAAAGGAGGGGAAGGGTTGTTTCCATTCATACTTGCCATGTTCTTTGCAGTCCTCAGATACACCTGGAACCATGACTATGACTCTTGTGATCAGTGCTTTAAAAAGCAGTTGAACATCTCCTCTAGGTTCCCCTGCTCCACCCTGTCCATATGTGATGGACATTTAAATAGCCCAAAGCTTGTTCTTCTGGTGGGTTTGGGATGTCCTCCTGAGGCTCTGGAACATGAACACTAGACCTGTCCTGTCTTCATGGCAGGATTTGCCAAAGTGCTAAGATAGCTGCATCTGGAGTCTATGGTAAACACCCCTGGCCATCTCCTGAGGACCTTAAACTCCCCTGGCCATCTCCTGAGGACCTTAAAACACCCCTGGCCATCTCCTGGGGACCTTAAAACACCCCTGGCCATCTCCTGCAGGGCTGTGGCTCTTCTGAGCACTATGTCCCACTAAAGCACATGCTGTATTTGATCCACTTTCCAGAAGGGAGCAGCAAAAGGATTCTGTGTGAGAGAAGGACAAAAGGAAGAACATCAGCACACTGAGGAAGGGAAGATGCAGAGGCAAAGCCTTCTGTGGTGGTGTTGATGTGGGACAAACTAAGGCCCATTTTCATCTTGTCCTTCAAGCTAAGGGTGCAAGAAGCTACTCCAAGCATTGAGCTCTGCTGCTGCCCACCTGGTCTATCACAGACACATGATGTTTAGAGTAGTGGAAGCTGTTCTGCAGGACCAACATGTGTCATGATAGTTGCTCCAAATATCTCCTAGACATCATGGCACTCATTTGTTTCATTTCCTTCTTTCTTCTCTCTTGACAGGGAACCACCAACCAGACCTGCATCCTGTGGGATGAAACTGATGGGTGAGTTCTCTGGCTTTGTTTGTCTTTACTTTCATGGACCTATTCTCTTCAGACTGCATTGTCTTTGACTGTCAGTTGAGTTGGGGTTTAGATTTAAAGATCTGAACCAAGATGTTGTCACCACAGCTCATGAAGGGGCATGAAAGCATCATGTTTCTACACCAGGCAACCATCTCTCAGTGTCCAAGCAGAGATGCTCATCTGTGTCTCTACTCACAGGGAGGAGTCTTTGCATCTTCCTTTGATGCTTTGGACCTCAGCCTATCTTTTGCTGAAGTGGCCTCTTATTTTGGCTCTTCCAATGCTGGATTTTCCCACATGAGGAATACATCAAGTGAGCCTCAGGACTCTGAAGTCCTTCACAGATTGCCCTATAACTGAGAGCTCTGCATAACAGTGTTTGGATCTCTTCAATGCTCACCCCAAATTGTGCCCCAAAAGGAGAGTAATGGAAAATCAGAGCCCACTGTTGCAAAGATGACCTGACCTGAAGTGGTGTGGGAGATGTTGGGCTGCTGGGGATAGAGTAAAAGGATTTCTGCCAGGAGGCCTGTAATGCTTGGTGATGTTCTGGAGGTGTTGAGTGATGGGATTGTGGTCAGCAGAGGGTAAAAAAAAATGGGATAAAAGAAATCCCAAGTTGCCACAAAGAGTCAGGACCATAAATCCCACATGGGAAGTGGTTGTTGGAGAGTGTGCTGCTTAGGAAAACCAAAAACCAAACCCAAACCATGTGAAGCATGCTCTGAAAGTGTGGTCTTAAATCTTGGGTGAGCTTGACAAGGACACAAAGTGTTTGATTTCATGGTGGGTTTACTTCCTTGACTCTTGTATCTCAGTTTGAGGGCCAACCTGACCTCTTTTCTGCTTGTGGTCAGTTTGCCTCCTTGAGATCTCATGCCTTTGGCACATAACCTCTGCATTTATTATTCTTATTTATTATTCTTATTACCTGCAGCATCTAAAGAATGATTCTGTTCTTCTATGCTCCATTAAGTAGCAGACACACACAGAGGCAGGCAACATATTTGCAGTCTGCTTACCCTTCTTGGTCTGTGCTTAGTTTTGCATGTCTGAGTGGATCCAAAGCAAAGCAGAAGAACCCAGAGGGACTCTTTGCTTCTGGAATCACACCCATGGTGTAGCCCAGGGCAGAACTGATCCTTCTGGGCTGCAGTGCAAATTGTTCCAGTATTAGGAGACGTTTGGGGTGAAGCAATTCCTTCTGTGCTCTGCTGGCCTCACATGGTAGCAGGCAGGTGAACCTCCATGGAACTGGTAAAATGAGATTTTAGTCTATAATTTATGGGCCAGAGAGGAGAAGGAGTCTGTAGGTCAGCCCAGAGGAGAGGGTTGTGGACAGGGTCAGGAGAAGGCTTGGACAGGAGCTGCCCTGTTCTCCTACATCTCTCATGATGGCTATCAGCTCATGATGAAGGTGTTTTTCTGCTATGGCCAGACCTGGATTTAATTAGCTGTAATCTGAGCAAGAGAAGAACAAAATTCAACTGGCACATGGTTGGATCTGGAGGAAAATGATGGCATTCAGGCTGGCTACACATCAATAAGGGCTGGAACTGAGAAGTGCCTGCTAGGAGAAAGATGAAGAGTTGCCCAATGCTGAGCATAGCTTGGGAGGAAGCTGATCTGGAGGCAGAAGAGTGACCAGTTCAGCATAGCCACCTCTACCTTCTCCTAGGAGGTCTGGCTCCTCCATGCTGGTCCTTCCAAGGCTGGGCAAGAAACTCCAAACAACCCTTACAGGAGAGCCCCTACCTGTCACTGCAGCTACCTGAGCTTTCAATCCCACCCAAAACATGTCCCAGCCCTTTAGAGAGGCCACTTAAAATCTGTGAAGCACCAGGGCTGGAGCCATGAAATTGCAATTAGAGCAGACAATTAGCACATGGCCTGGTGCTTCCTCCAAGGCAGAGCTGCTGAACAGAGCAGGAAGAGGAGAACCTCTGAGTGTTCCTTCATTTGCATTTAGATAGACAGTTAAGCTTGTAATATTAATAATGGATTTTTGATTGATTAATCCCAGCCCTTTGGAGTGACTGTTAGATTCGTGGGTGGCACCTCTCCATCTCCTCTCTCTTCCTCTTGCCCCTGAGTCCTCATGTCATGAAAGAAGAGGGGAGAGGAGATCAGGGACTCATTTCTGTTGTGTTGGGTGCTGCAAGGGTGATTAATGAGCTTAGCACTGCCTGAGTAAATTGAAAGCTGAAATCAGAGAATGATTTGGGCTTCTCTGGCTCTCCTCCAAGGGTATTCATCTGGAGTAATTATTAGCTGCTTAGCCCTGCTGAAGTGAAAATCCAGGCAGGCTCTGGTCTTCTACTCCTTCATTCTCCTTCTGGGCCAAGACAAAGGGAGGTGGTGGATGCAGTCATCTCATAGAATCCTAGAATATTTGTGTTTCTCACTTGCTTTGCTCTGGTGCACACCAGGGATGCCATGTGGCAAGGGGGGGTGAGGAGACTGTTGCCAAAAGTTTGTGGTATGTGGTGGCAGCGTTGCTTTGTGGCAGCAGTGGAGGATGTGGGGTTCATTAGTGCCACAAAAGGGGTTCATGAATCTGTGTCCTCACACCTCCAGAGCTGGATATTGGTGCTGTTCCAGGGTAGGATCAGGTCAAACAATGAGGAGTGTTGTGAAATGAAGAGTCCCAGGAAATTGGGTGTCTGGAGGGACGTGAGATTATGCTGTCTGATAGACAGACCCACAGCCACAGGTGAGAGCTAAACCTCCTCTCCAGGTTGTCCTGCCTTGGGGACAGCAGGGACCAAGTGCCAGCCAGCTGAGCCTTGTGTTTTAGCTGTGAATCATGAAGTCATTGAATTGTTTTGCTTGGAAAACCATTTGCATCCTCAAGTCCAACTGCCAACCTGACACCAGCAAGTCACCACTAAATGATGTCCCTAAGCACCTCATCTTTTTGTCTTAGCAATCCCTCCAGGCTTGGTGATTCCACCACTGCCCTGGGCAGCCTCTCCCAGGGCTTGATAACCCTTTCAGGGAAGAATTTTCTTCCTAATACCCAACCTAAACCTTCCCTGGTGCAACTTGAGGCCATTTCCTCCTGTGTTATCACTTGTGATTTGGGAGAACAGGCTGACCCTCACCTCACCCCAACCTCCCATACATGTGGAGGGCTGGATCCAGCAGCTCTCCATTGCCAGGAGCTCTCTCCTCCCACAGGGAATTCTTCCTAAGGATCTGCCTGGCTCCAGTCACCAACTATTCTCTGTTCCTCTGTCTCCAAGAGGAGCAAAAGAATAGCTAGAGCTTATAAACCCCAACCCTAAGAGGCCTTCCAAGGCTCCACTAATAATTGCATAAAAGCTTTTTTGCTCTTGGAAGAGAAAGTGTCTCAGAGGTCTGTGGGTTTGATCCAAGGACACTTTTCCCCTTCCCTTGGGAAGGTTTCTTTGTTCCAGTAATGAAAGCCTTTAACCTAGCTAACTTTGGAAATGCAGACCTCACTCTTGAGGAAGGTGACCCATGAGCAGCAAGGGCAGGCATGGAGAACAAGACAAACAGCTAGCAGGGCAAAGCTAAACCACATCCTCCTGGCTCTGGGCTGGATTTGATGCCCAGTTAAGGTCAAGCAGAAATCTCCTTTGAGAAGTGTTTTATGATGCTGTCAAAGTTGGACTATCAATCTCTCCTCCTGTTTGGAGACTCACAGGATCCTAAAATACAGCTGAGGACAGTCTGGGGATGTTGAGGACAGTTCTATTCATGGTTCTCTTTTCAGACAAGGAACCATTGGAGGGGTAGGGTCTATACTGGTCCTTCAAGGAGATGGTTGACAGAACTGTGTGGACCAAGGATTGGTAGAACTGAAGGTGATGATGAGCTCTGTAGCATCATAGTAAGTTTGTGAGGGTGTTTTTGATGGCTTATTTTGTCTGGAACAACTCAGAGGAGCCCCAGAACATCCTAGAAGGTGATGATGCCTGTTGGACACCATTTTTCCAGAGGGTAATTGACCTTTTGGGGGTGTTTATGGTCCAGCCAAGCCATGAGTCTTGCTTTGCCTGTTTTCAGGGTGGGATATCCAGTGTCTAACCTCCAGAGTTCCAAGCTGTTCCAATTCCTGACTGCATGTCCTACATGATAGCAGGAAAGTCATGCACCGATGCATGGTGCAAGGCAGGACACAAGGAGCAGGACACAGTGTAGGCTTCAAGGGCTTCACCCTCCCTTTTGAAATCCTCTCTTTTCCTCTGCAGTGGCTAAAGAGAAAGGTAGGAACTTTCCTTTTCTGTGCCTTCTGGGGCTTTAAAGTGATCCCAGGCTTGGTGGTTAGTCAGTGTCCTGTGGAGGACATGTATAATAAGTCCATTTTCTAGTACTCCCTGCCAGCAGAGAAGTGTCAGAGAGGAAAGGTCATATTTATAGCACCCCATGGGCACCTTCTGCCCATCACATCAGTTGAACCTTGTCCTCATGCCTGTCTTTTGAAGGAAAGCCAGGAAACAGCTTCCTTTTTCTTCTGTCCATCACCTAGTGCATCAATGGCCCTGCCAGAGCTGTAGACCAAGCAGTAACACAGCTTGGCTATGCTGACAGATACAGATAGGAAGGGAGTTCTGTTGTAGCTCCAAAACCCCAGGAGAAATCAGTGCATTTGACTCCTCTTTGGACCTATGGGTGACATATTCTGGTTTTTACTGCAACAGTCTTGGCTGTTGGGCAGTGACATGCCCTTCCTCTGACCCTATGCAAGGTGTCTATGCTGGGAGCTTTGCCAGCAGCCCTGTTCCAGCTCCATTGCCCTCCAGCTTCAGCTCCAGCTGCAGATCCTGCCTTTCCTCAGTGCTTCTGTGGAGGAAGAGAGATGTCTGGGAAGGAAAGCAGCACTTAGCTTGCAAAGCTTGTCTACACTGGGGCAGGCAGGGAAGTTAATCTGAATATTCCCATTAGTTCCCCTGGGTTAAGCCCAGTTAAAAGTAGCCCCTAATTCAGTCTGTCTGACTGCACTGGTGGTGTGCAACCAGGCAGACTGAATTATGGTCCCATGAGCCCTGGATGAGAGGAGACAAAACAGGGTTAATGCAGTAAAACCAAATCACACCTCTGAAGCCTGCAGATTTCACTTCCCTGCTCAACCCTGGGCTCTGAGGGTTATTTTCTCACTGCTTCCAGGGGCACCTACTTTCCCCTGAGGTTGCCTTTTCCTGGAAAAGTCCTTGCCATGTGGACTTCTAGGTGTTGCAGAAATGAAGAGGTCCTGTTCCCTAGTAGCCCAAAGCAGCTGGCAGGAGGTACCAGCAGACCACAGGGTTGTGCTCATCCTCATCTGGGAGAGGAGTGACCATTCTTTGGCCTTTGCTGAGCTGCTGCCCAGCAGTCAGCATTGTCTGTGGGACTGGAAAAGCAGGAGCTGGCTCCTTCTTCAGTGCCTTTCACAGCACAGGATGCAGGAGAAGCTGAGCAGCATGATACAAGGCTTCTGCTGCCCTGCCAACAGAGCATGGTTTAATGGCTTTCAGCAGGATGGAAGGGGAAAGATGACAGAGGATTCAGAGGCTCTGAATCAAGTTCTTCCAGCTTTTCCTTTGCTTCCTTAGTAAAGGGGTCAGGAATATGGGTGGAATAAATTAATTCCCTTTACAGAACTGGCAGAAGCCACTGAGACCTGCAGGATGCTCCCATTGGGAAGGGGCTTTGGGTTTGGTGATGTGACTCTCAACTTTAACCCCATGCTGAGTGTGCCAGAGCACTGTGAGGCTCAGGATGGCTTGTATGTCCCCACATGTATGTGCTGGGAAAGGCACATGTGCAAAACACATAGAAGGAATTCAAGGGGAAGGAGTGTGAGTATGGACACGTGGCAGTGTGTTCCTGTGCACAGCCAGGGCTGCAGGGGGTGGTGGTGGTGGTCTGCAGGTGAACATAACCACAGATGAGGCATGCAGGAACCTGCAAGGTCAAGCCAGTGGTTGCCTATGTGTGTGGACAACACAAAAGTACATGTGCATGTGTAGAGATGTGCACTGAGTATCCAGAGAATGAGGTGGTTGCCCCAGAGAATGAGGTGGTTGCCCCAGAGAAGGGGTTGGTTACCCCAAGGCATCTTTCAGCTGTGCCATGAGTCTCAAGCTCCACATGCCCAAGAGATGTTGAGATGTGTTTGGATGCCTGCCTGCAGGAGGAAAGGATGGGGAAAAGTTTGCCCTTCCTTCTAAAGAGGACTAAAAAAGGACTTGTTTTCATTTCCACCTGCCTGCTTGTGCACCACACTAGGAGATGGAATGTTCTGCTAGAACACAGCAGTGAAAAGAGGACAGAGGGCTTGGGAGAGAGCCTTCCTCTGGTGAGCACCTTTCTGTGTGTCTGGGCACATCAGTGTAAGCTTTGTGCCTCAGTTTCCCTCCAGTCTCCTGTGCTAATAACATCAGACAGCACTTCTATATAGTATTGAGCTGGTCACCCATGCAAGAGGAGCTCACCTCGTGTCAGCTTTGCCCATCTCACCTCAGCTGTGTCAGCTGCAGTGAGTGCCACAGTGGGAACTCTGGTCTTCTGGAAGGCTGGACTGCATGGGATTGTAGGATAGGGTGGAATAGAACAGAGTGGAATAGGACAGGATGGAATGGAAGAGAATAGGATACAGTGGGATAGGATAGGGTAGGATAGGATGGAATGGAACAGAATGGAGTAGGAGGATGGAAGAGGATAGGATGAATGGAATAGAATGGGGTAGGATTTAGATTAGACATTATTTAGATTTAGATTGGATGTGAAGAAGAAGTTCTTCCCTGTGAGGGTGGGGAGACACTGGCACAGGTTGCCCAGAGAGGCTGTGGAAGCCTCATCCCTGACAGCTTTGAAGGCCAGGCTGGCTGGGGCTGTGGGCAACCTGCTGTAGTGGGAGGTGTCCCTGGCAGGCAGGGGGTTGGAATTAGATGATCTTGAATCTCCCTTCCAACCCTGACAGTTCTAGGACTCTAGGGTAGGATAGGAAAGTTTTCTATTGGAAGGAACCTACAATGAACATCTAGGCCAACTGTCTGACCACTTCCAACCTATCCAAAAGTTACTAAAGGTCTTATCCAAATGCTTCTTAGACACTGACAAGTTTGGGGCATTGATCACCTCTCTAGGAAGCCTGTTCCAGTATCTGGCCACCCTCTCTGTAAAGAAATGCTTCCTGATGTCAAGTCTGCAACGATGGGGAGCTGCATCCCATCCCAGCATTCTCAAGAGTATTGTGCTTGTGGGACAAAAATTGGGTTGATTTGGATTTGATTTTCTTTTTCCTGGAGCTATCAAAAGAAATCCTCCCCTCCAGCCCTGCTTCTTGAAGCCTGCAGCATTTTGTTTCTGCCCAAGCCCCAGCATCTCTGAAAGATTGTTGGAAATAGCATCAGGGTGCTTGGCATTTCCCCCCTTCCCTCTTCATTTCCACCCCATTCATTCAGTTTACAAGTGCAAAAAGATGCCTTTTTTTGCTAATTGCCAGCTCTGCTAAGCTCCTCCTGGGATCTGGAAAGCAGCTGAGATTGTCCTGCCTGTTACATCCTCAGCAGCAGCAGTCTGTGAAACAGGACTTACATGACTCCTCTTGCTGTCGTGCCTGAGCATTTCACAGCCTTCAATGTGCTGTTATTGCAAGTAGAGCTGAACAAAAAACCTCTTTCTAGGTCACTTACACTTCTGAAGTTCCTTTAACATTTGCCTTTGCCCAGATGACTGTTTCAGGAGAGTTTTGGTGAGCAGAAGAAGGCAGGAGGAAGCAGTGTCAGTGACAAGTGTCACTTTGCTTTTGAGGCTTTCACGCTGAAGGTGGCTACAAAATGCAGCCAAACTGACAGCAACTCTCAGAACATTTGTGCTGCTCTGAAGCTGGAGTCACCCAGGGACCTGCTCTCAGGGTTTTCTTGAACCACAGGACCTGCAAGGAGCACTTTTGTTCTCCTGACCTCCCTCCCAGGAGAGATATCAGAAGAGGTAGCCAGGGAGCCCCCAGCTTTTGAGCAGTGCTCCTTCACTCTGACATCTCTTGTCATCTTAGGAAGGAAGGAAAGATCAAGCAGGAGGATGGAGTAGGAGCTGTCACATCCACTGCATGTTTCCTGCTCAGTTCTGTTACCCTTTGGCAGGTGAAGGCTGAGGACTCAGCAGCTTCATCACTTGGGTCCTAACCTGCCTCTCTACTCACTGTGTGACCTTGGGTCCTAACCTGCCTCTCTACTCACTGTAAGGCCTTGATTCACAAGCCAGCAGTGCTGGCAGGGACATTTGGATGGGTTAGGGGACAACATAGCAATCCTGTACCAGCACACACCTTAGCACTTTGCTTTCTAACCTTTTTTTTCCCTTCAGGGTCAAACTAAATGTCCAGATGAGCTTCATCTCCTCTGCACACACTTGGACCCCCTTAGATCTCCAGATCCTCTCTTCCTACCTAGTTCTCTTTCCCTGGTAGCTCCAGAAATTACATTCTCTGCCAAAATCTCTGCTGTTTGCTCCTCAGAGTAAAGCTGAGCAGCTCCTGTTTCTACTGCTGATGCTCATTTGCTTCTTTTCTCTGGACATTGCCCTCTCCCCACCTTCCCAGCTGTGCTGGAGAGAGCTGCAGCAGCAGGAATTCCTTCCCCACTTATTCACCCTCTGTAAGCCCAGGCTCATCTCCTGCTGTTGAGATTCCTGGCTCCAGGTGCCAGCTTGGCTTTTGGAGACAGCAACACCCTGGCAATATGCAGCTCTGCTGAACCAGAGGATGAAAGCTTCCTGCTGGGATTCTGCATTTCATCTGCTGTGGTGATCCTAGCTGGTTTATTCCCATGTTCCTTCCTTCCCTTGGGCCTTGGGCAAGTGAGTACCAGGAGGGTTGAGTGCATTATGTTGTTATTAGCTTTATACCTGAGATCTCATGGAGTCTCAGTGGGAATCCCAGCTTGGGAGCTCTAGACCTGCTCCCTCCAGGCTTTGTGGAAGGCTGAGCTTCACAAGTGACTGCCTTTGACTAGCAGGAGCTGGTTTACATTCTGCAAGGGCATTGTAGCACAGAGCTAGAGCCCAAGGTATCTGCACAGCTCTGCAGGAGGTGCAGAAGCAAGACTTTAATGATCAGCCTGCCAAGGGAGAAGGCAAATGATAGATGAGTTTGGCACTGGTGTGTGAGCATATTAGTGTTGGGCAGGTTGGGGTGGATGGATCTAGAGGGGGAAAAAGGACACCTCACCCTTAGGACTTCACCTTCTGCTGTGCAATCAGCATTTTCTGCAGTAAAGGCCCTTCCCAATGCTGCAAAGCACAGACAGGGCAGCACAGGCATTGCTCAGGATAAATTGCTTTAGCCAGCACAGTCCTCCTTTGTGTTGCCTTATAATTGGCAGGTATTTAATTAGCTGAAGAGTATTGAAGCATCTTAAGTGGGAAGTTAGCAACTCCCTGTTGGGTGAATACTCTTTGAGTCCCTCCAAAACCTGTCACTGCAACTCAGCTTAACACCAGCCCATGAAATACATCAGACAGTTCAGCTCAAGCCTGCACAGATGCTGCAACATCTGGCCAGCTGGGACAAGCTGGTTTGGCTGAGAGGAGAGGTGTTGCTGGAGGTGTGAGATGAAGCCTGCTGCCTCAGTTTCTTGGGGAACACTCTGTCCTTTGTGTTGCCCAGAGATAAGGCAGGATAGGGAGGAGGCAGGAGGAAGCTTAATGTTGCTGGGAGGAGAGAGAGAGAGAGGTTTCCACTAGCCTGTTATCTCTGGAAGCCATTTTCATGAGCAGGGTGGGTTTCAGAGGTTTTGATAGCAATCCTTCTTTGTAGGTGTTCCAGGGGCTTGGCAGAGGGTTTGGTTACCAGTCTGGCTTTGGTTAAGTACATTGTCAGCAGCAGAGCTGGGAGATGACTCCCCCTCCTCCCCCATGACCTGCTTTCCTGAGAAAAGCACAAGCAGATCCCTGTGGCTCTGCTCAGCTCCTGCTCTCTACTGGGCTGCTGTGTCTCCCACTCAGGAAGGGCTTTTTCCTCCCAGCCACCAGAAGAAAAGAGGAATGAGAACAGGTCTGATCACAGCCACACTGTCCACATAAAACCATTGGGTTTGCATCTTCCAGCAGGGAAAGAAAACCTCTGCCAGCTTTTGCAGGTCTGGAGCTTGGTTTGTGTTTTCCAGCCAGGCTTTTAGCAGGCTGGAGAAGGGAAGTTTGCTTCACTGCCTTCTAGTTTCCCTCCAAGGCTGAGCTTTGCTGTCAGTGGCTTTCTGCACTGCTGCTGTCATGGATGTCAGCTGGTGACAAGGGAGCATTCCCAGCAGCTTGGCTTGGGGCTGAAAGGGGATCGATGAATGCAGCCTCCTCTCTCTGCTCTCCTCCCTGCTGAAGGAATCTCACCCCCTCTCTGCCTCTGATTGATTGGGGTCCTGCCCACCAGGGAGCTCTTTACATCGATCCCCTGGTGAGAAACCATCTGATCAGCACCCAGGAGGGCTGGCAAACAGGTTGTTCAAGGAGAAGGGGCAGCATGATCTTAAAACATCAGCATTTATTTGTTAGCATTTAGTTAGCCACTTGTACCCCAGCCCCCTCACTGCATTAGCATCAGCTTGATTTCCCAGAGGTTTCCCTCCTCTGCTGCTCATGCAAATCCAAAGCAAAGCCTCTTGTAGGTTCCTTCCTACACCCCAGGTAAGTCAAGTCAGAAATCAGAGGGATTCCATCAGGGGGTGGGCTTCTCTGGGGCTTGCTTTGCATTTTTACTTCCCCACTCCCACCCCAAGCCTGTGACAAACTAGCCTGGGATGGGGCAGGACATCTGTAGCAGCTCTAAGTGCAGAATAAGAAGGAGGAGGTGGTGAGCAGGGAGGCAGCATCCCTCAACCTGGAGCTGAATGACCTTCAGGAAGGGGCAGAGGTTGCTGTCCTGACATTTGAGCTGAGAACAAGGGAGGCAACATTCCACGTGTTGAGGGAGCTCTCAGCTCTTCTTTTGGCTGCTCTGCTTCCATGAGATGCTCATTTTATGGAGAGCGGAGGAAAATGAGGCCAAAGGGAAAGGAAGGAACAAAGGAAAGCACTGAGAGAGGAGAAAAAAAAAGTGAAGCTTGCTGGACTGCCACTGACTAAACCTCCTTGTCTTCAGGGCAGCATCCCTGTGTGCAGGTGTGTTGTGTGTATCTGCATCTTGCTGCCACCAGCCAGGCCTCTGAACTCTTAGTTGCTCCTTGGACCTGATTCAGAGCTCACTGGTGTCCAGCTGTAGGCTTCATGTGGGTCTTGGCTTTGGTGTTTCTCTCAGGATGTAATCATTGTGCCAGTAACAGCAAGGCTGAAAGCTCTGTCTGTCCAAGGAGCAGGGTTGGACCATAACAGGCTGATACAACTAGGAGTAACCTGCTCTTCTGGTCTTCTGTGCAGTCCTTACCAAGTCTTTACTCATGGAACCATACAATGGCTTGGGAGGGACCTCAAGGTTCATCTAGTCCCAGCCCCTCTGCCATGGGCAGGGACACCTTCCACTAAACCAAGTTGCTCAAAGCCTCATCCAGCCTAGCCTGAAACACTTCCAGGGATGAGCCAGCCACAATTTCTCTGGGCAACAAATTTCAGTGCCTCAGCACCCTCAGGGTGAAGAAATTCTTTAGTTATTCCTTGGAAGGCAATGAAATCCTCAAGTCTTTCTCCACAGGGCTGCTCTCAAACCACTCATATCTCCCCCTGTATTTGTATTGCCCAAGAGAACCTTTTAGTAGCTTTGAAACAGATGCTAAAAATGCCTCAGGGTTTGCAAAACAAAAGTTAACCTCAAGACCCCCATCCAGTTCCACCAACCACCTCCTTACTCTCAGAGAGAGAAGCTCTTAGATGCTCCAGTGCAAAATGTGAGTTGCTTCTGCTTAAAAGGAGGTGACAATGCACAAGTGACCTTTCTGCTGGCAATCCCAGGGCAGTGATGTGAAATGCTAAAGCTCATAATGTGCCATGATGGGACAAGTATCTTTGGAGCCAAAGGCTTCACCTGCTTGCAGGTTGCTGGAGATGTTTGCTGAGCTCTCTTGCTCTCAGCTGTAAAGAAGCAGGTGTAAAAGTTGTGCTTCCCCTTTGAGCTCAGCCATCATTCCTTTGGAGAGAAATGAGGAAATGCTCAGTGAACAGAGAGCCCCAAAGGGCTCAGCAGCTCCTAAGGATTCAGGAGAAGCTCAAAACATTCCCAGAGTTTGTTTCTACAGTGCCAAGCCCTTCTCAAAGGACTTTTCTTCTGTGGTGCCCAGTGGCAGGACAAGAGGGAACTGGCAGAGATGTGAACAGAGGCAGTTCCATCTGGACATCAGGAGGAACTTGAGGGTGCCAGAGCCTCAGGTTGTGGAGTCTCCATCTCTGGAGACATTCCAACCCCACCTGGATGTGTCCTTATGCAACCTGCTGTAGGTGACCCTGCTCTGCCAGGGAGGTTGGACTAGATGATCTCCAGAGGTCCCTTCCAACCCCTAACCTTCTGTGATTCTCTGACATCTGACATGTCTCATCCAACACAGGACTTTCCAGTTTTTGGGGGGTGATTCTAATGCCCCTTCCCAGCTGGAAACAGCATGAAGCTATCCAGAGTTCCCAGGTCCAGCTATAGCTGTTCCTGTGATCCAGGGAGCTCTTTGTTCCTAGGAGACTTGTGTGGGTTTTGCAGAGTGATTTGTACCTTGAAAGGGCTGCATCTCCCTCTTGGTTACTGTGAATCTTTAATCCAGCATCTTCATCTTTGCCTGCAGCACCTTCATTTGCCTTCTTGATTGAATTTCTTTTGCTGTTTGCTGCCTCCTCCCATCCCAGCCCCTCTGTCACCTGCCTGATTTATTTGTCTTTGTCTCTTTATCCACTAGCCCTGCACACAGCCATTCCAATCTTCTGATTTAGGTTTCTGAGAAGCACTACAGCCTGGAGCTAATGTTTTGGTGATAGACAAAGCCATCCTTCTTCCCAACCTGGCCCTGGGGCCTTTTTGAGATAGGGCTGGGACAAGAGCAGCTCTGTTTGTTTGCTCTTTTGTGATGTGCTGCTTGGTAGGGAGACAACACACAACCTCTGTCTCCATCCTGGACTTTGCTATGGAAAGCTGGGAAGAGCATCAAGATTTCTAGGACCATTTTCAACTCTGAAAGAGAGAGCAGAGGTGGTATGGGATCTGGAGCAGAGCTGGCATTTGGAGGCTTCTTGTTCAGAGCTAACAACACACTTTCATCTCCCTCTTTCCTTGCAATCCCATGCACCAAAGCAACGTTCAGAAGCTGCAGGTGGACAAGCCTGCTGCCCTGGCATTGTCAGGGTTTGGGGGGCCTGCAAGAAAGCTGGGGGGGGACTGTTTGGAAGGTCAGGTAGGGATAGGACTAGGGGGAATGGATGCAAACTAGTGGAGGGGAGATTTAGATTGGATGTGAGGAGGAAGTTCTTCCCTGTGAGGGTGGGGAGACACTGGCACAGGTTGCCCAGAGAGGCTGTGGAAGCTTCATCCCTGGAAGCTTTAAAGGCTGGCTGGGGTTGTGGACAACCTGCTGTAGGGGGAGGTGTCCCTGGCAGGCAGGGGGTTGGGACTAGATGATCTTGAAGCTCCCTTCCAACTCTGACAGCTCTGGGGTTCTCTAAGTACAAGAAGGGCAGGGACCCAGTGGCCACATTCTGCTCTCCCATCCCACCCTTCCTTGGGTGCTGAGAAAGGTCTTGGGGAGACCAAGGCAGGGTGCAAGTTCCATCTG
This sequence comes from Galbula dea, assembly GCA_013399015.1. Classification (NCBI taxonomy): domain Eukaryota; kingdom Metazoa; phylum Chordata; class Aves; order Piciformes; family Galbulidae; genus Galbula; species Galbula dea. The sequence goes on along the minus strand of VWZX01002526.1, from coordinate 185,498 downwards.
TAAGAGATGATCTCCTGCATGTCAGAGGTGGTGGAGCAGAGCTGGGGAGGAGGTAAAGAGCTAATTCATTATCAGCCACGTGCTTTGGATTTTAAATGGCAGAGTCTAAAGCCCAGGAGGCTGAAGATGGTTGGGAAGTGCTGAGCTTCCTCTCTGGTGGGATGGCATGGTCTTGTGATGAGAGTCATTATAGCTCAGCATCAGCTGCATTGATGGTGCCTGAAAAGATTCTGTCCAGATCATCTTAAGAGGTATTTAGCCAACCATATGCTTTATTTCAATGGTAATGTGTATTTCTTTCTGCATTTTAACATTGTTTGTGTTAATTCAGGCTTCAGACTGGATGCTGCATGTGGGCTGGTTCTTTATATTTTATTTTATTTCATTATTTTATTTTATCTTGTTTTATTTTAATTTATTAATTCATTATTTTAGGTGAATTTATTATTTTAAGTGAACTTATTGTTTTAGGTGAAATTATTGTTTTAGGTGAAATTATTGTTTTAGGTGAAATTATTATTGTTTTAGGTGAATTTATTGTTTTATTTTATTATTTAATTATTGTTAGGTTTTTTTCCCCTGGAGCTAATTTGTAGATCCTAAGTAATCTTTTCCCCTGCAAAAATATTCCAATTCATTTAGCCAGGATTATGAATTTACAGCTGGGAAAAGGCTTATCCTTTTAGCCTCTTTACCATAACTTTCTCTCCCTGTCTCTTCTTTCCCCACACCTCCCAAAAATAAACCATCCAAAAAAATAAAAAGGAAAATACCTGAAGAAAATCCCAAATATCCTTCATTTCCCACAGGTCATGAACCTGTTCTTAAGTCCCCACTGTTTTAATTTTGCTTGTGTCAGTTCTGACATTAATGAGCCAAAATCACCTGGAATTAGGGGCTTCTGGAAATAAAAATATATTCCTACTCTATTCTAATGTTCTTTACAACTGGTTCAATAGAAGGCTCCTTTTCCTTTTCCTTTCCTTTTCCTTTCCTTTTCCTTTCCTTTTCCTTTCCTTTTCCTTTCCTTTTCCTTTCCTTTTCCTTTCCTTT